>JAAGKR010002046.1:0-49278 GCA_011419295.1 Clarias macrocephalus | reverse complement strand
GTGTGTGTGTGTGTGTGTGTGTGTGTGTGTCAAGTCAAGTCAAGTCAATTTTATTTATATAGCGCTTTTAACAATTGACATTGTCGCAAAGCAGCTTTACACAATAAAAAGAAGTAAGTCTGTATGCAATGTGTATGAATCAAAATGATAAGATTGTCCCTGATGAGCAAGCCGAGGGCGACGGTGGCAAGGAAAAACAGTGTGTGTGTGTGTGTGTGTGTGTGTGTGTGTGTGTTTATCAATCCTGTCCCATTATATTGTGGTGATTGTATTGTGTGTGTGTGTGTGTGTGTGTGTGTGTGTGTGTGTGTGTCAATAGCAAATTCTACTGCCTGGTGTTAAAACGTCTGAGGTAGGACATACAGCAAAAGCGACCGGATCTGTGTCACATGCAGAATCTCAAAACTTTTTAACACCATATTGTATTTGGGATTTTGTAAATGTAGCCCAATTTATCTTATCTTGTGTGTTGGGAGGCTAATAAGTAGCCTAGCATGTGGTAGGGTAATCTTAGTTTTATGGTGGTATTATATAAAATAAAATAAACATGAATTAATCTCTCTTTCTCTCTCTTGCTCACTCACTTGCTACATAGTTTTATGTGCATGCCTTGTACATTGTGTTCATCATTTATTAATGAATGTCCCAAGTCCTAAGAAAAAATTGTCAGTATATTTCAAAACTAAGGGTTAAGTACTAAGGGTTCCCAGTTGAAAATGTTACTGTATATGTAGGAAGGTTGGTTCTTGGCATTATCTCCAAAATATCAATAATATTTGACATAGAGCAAAGTTCAACTCCATTGTACTCATCATCTTCCAAATGGGATTCCAGACCTTGGCAGAGGTCAGAAGCTAAAGCATGCACAAAGAGTTGCAAGAAGTCCCTAATGGAATATGACAATGCAGTGTACAATGTGCTAGCTCAATTGCGAAGCTGATCGTCTGAGATAAAATCAGAGAGGAAACTGAGTTAAATTTTTTTGTTGCAAAATCTAAACATACTGCCACACTGTATTTCATCAAGTTTCACTTTATTCACTTTGCCTGACCATCAAAGCATAAAACAGTTACATTTTACCATTTATGAATAAAACTAGACATAGTTCATAAAATACACTGACTGAACATTAGATATTGAATGATATGGTGCGAATACAATGGTGCTCAGTGATTAGTCATGAACAAACTATGATGATCAGTGATTGGTGGTGGACACATGCTGATGATCAGTGATTGATTGTGGACACATGGTGTTTCTTAGTTATTGGTCCTGGACAAACTGTGGTTCTTAGTGATGAGTAATAGATTCATTTTGGTGATCAGACATTAGTGGTGTACGAATAGTGGATCTCAGTGATTGGTGGTGGACGACCGGAAATGATTAGTGATTGGTTGTTGGACACATGATGGTGATCAGTGATTGGACATGGACAAACTGTGGGGATTAGTGATCAGTGATTGGTCACAAGTGCAACAGTCAGGTATAAAGAAACAGCTCTGTTATACTTTTGGGTAAACTTTTTTTTTTTGTATACACAATTTAGGCAAATCTCTTTGATTGTTCCTAATGCTAAATGACACCACCAGGGTGTGTTGTTGTTTTACAGCTACAGTACTGTACAAGAAGAATGTAGTTTTTGCCTTTACTTCTCACATATACAGTACATTTCAGCACAGTAAAATACTTTTCATTACATATCTCAATTTAGGCACCTGGTGTCAGAGTGCAGGGGTCAACCATGATACAAGTCACACAGGGAGCAGATAGTTTTAAGGGACTTGCTCAAAGGCCCAACAATGGCAGCTTTTGCCAAAAGATCGGAGATGCTGAGCTTGAGGTAACATATATGCTTTGTTTCATCACAATCAGCCCACAGGTAGAGAAGATATGCTAATTAGAATTTTGGAAAAATTCTAATGGATTCATGGAAAATGCCCTTATTAAAATAGTGTACTTTCATTACTACAGATGGCGCTGTTTCATGGGTGTATTTGATGGAGCTTGAAGTAACATATAGACTTTGTTTCATCACAATCAGCCGATCATATCATATCATATCATATCATATCATATCATATCATATCATATCATATCATATCATATCATATCATATCATCTTCCATGACTCTTATCATTTACAGGGTCACGAAGGCCTGGAGCCTACTGCAGGAGTCTTTGGGCATGAGGCAGGGTACAGGTATTGCATATAATAAAAATGTAAAGTTGGCATGTCCTTACATATTTGTATATTTACATATTACATATTTGCATACATATTCTGTACATATTTGCAAAAAAATAATTAGGGGAACGTAAGATGTACTTGATGTAATAGAACACATCAAAATTGTTTTTTTGGAAATTTTTGTCTGTTTGTCTGTGTGTTTGTGCACACATCACGTAAAAACTACTGAATGAATGTTAATGGGATTTTCACCGGTGTATTTGGAAGAGCTTGAGGTAACATATAAGCTTTGTTATATCGCAATTTCCCCCACGGCAAGAGAAACAAACTTTTGACTCGTTCTCTCTCTTTCTCTCTCTATCTCTCTCTGTGCATATATAAATATATGTAAAACACAGTAACAACATATTAAATTTTATAATGTTAACTTTCTGGCCAAAACATACTTTAGTAATATTGGCTTGTTTTGGGCTTGTTTATGAAGCTGTGGTTGCTGTTTCTTGCAAGAGTTGGCAACCATGATTGAAATCTAATTAATATGTGGCATTCTGTGCACAATTTTTAGTTCATACCTAAATTCAACAGATGGCGCTGTATGTTTTTTTTTTTTTTTTTACATGATTGTGAGTGTGCAATTGAAGTCTACTTGATAAACACAATCTCGCACATTTACTCCGCATTATCTATAAGAAATACAAACATTCGGATCTACAGAATTTGGTTTGTGATTTGGCTAATATTGCTGTTAAGTAAGTTTTGTTGCTCTTATTTAATTAAATTCTTTTTTGCTTGAAATGCAGATTTTCAGGGAATTCTCTTTGTGGCTGTCAGGATTTTTGTTGTACTATACCTACTTATTATTTGACTTACTGTAGCTTGCAAATACTGTACAGGTTTAGAGTCCTTACTTCGGGTTTGTTATTTAGTTTTTTTTAGGGGGGGGGGTGGACAGCATTACAACTTCCTTTGGAACTAAGAGTGTCTCAGAGTGGCTTAGTGGTTATCATACGGTCTTGCACCTCCATCATTAGAAGTTTCAAATCTCAACTCCCGTCTGTGTATGCAGTGTGCATGTTCTCCTTGTGCCCTGCAGGTTTCCTCCCACAGTCCAAAAACATGCAGTGTAGGTTGCTCATAGTGTATGATTTAACTATTCTTAAGGAAGATTTGGATTGTTGTTAGGTTTTGGACAAATATTCAGACTTTTCAAAACGCATCTACTCTGTGTGTGTATTTGAAAATGCCTTAGGCTGGTGCTGTATTTATGTCTATACTGCTCCACTTCTGAAGCAGCACACCCTTAAAGACAAGATCTAAAAATACATCTGACCTCGTGCCAGAAAAACCACAAGCTACCTGCCTACCTGGGATTTAGGTTACACTAGTGCACACACAAATAAATGAAAAGTCATCTCATTCCATAATCATACATATTTGGATCATACAAGACCACTACAGCAATTCTTGCTATTAAGTTTATTCATTCAACATTTCACAATACAAATACTTAAAAATTAGGCATACTGTTATAAATAGCTGGCTGCAAATAATTAAGACGTCGGACTCAACTACAACAGCACACTGACTAACCCGACTATAAAACAATGATTTCTTTCTCACAATTCCATACGGTGGTAAAATATATAAAAAAAGAAAATCTAAACTTATAAATGGCATAGCAAAAAATTAGACCTCTTATAAAAATCTATTGATAAATACAACCTTCTGATAGTTATAAACTATGTCAATTTAAATTAGCAGTTACACCAAGAATATTCTGATACTTTTCATATTTTTTTTCTTTAGACATGATGCACAATATTGTGATTAATAAAACTCGAAATTCTAATAAGCGTAACGTTTTACCAATAGCTAGTTATGTTTCGAATGACAAAAGTTCAACATTCCAATTGAAAATATAATGTTTCATACGTTCTTCACTGAATATTTACAATTATTTTAATCACAGTAGCATAAAATTAAGTAGGAAAATATGTGAATACACAAAAAGTAAAAAATAACTTTTTTTTTTTTTTTTTTTACACATATTAGTGGCATTTTAGTACAAATCAGAAAATGAATAAAAGGTTATAATGAGAGGAGGTGGGTCTGTGAGCAACTTAAGAAATACACTGCAGAGATTGGTTTTGGAGAGAGAACCATATTGCACATAATTTGAGGTTATTTTGCAAGATGTATCACATTCAAGTCTCAGAGGCCCGAATCACTGTGGGCTTTATTAAAAAAAAAAAAAAAAAAAAAATTATTTTTGAGGTCTGGGATTTTGAGTATTGGCGAGAGCTTATATTGTAGTTTATCCATCTCGAGAACAAGAAAAGTATAATTCAGTGAGGTTGGAAGAAGTCATATAAAACATTATTGTAATTTTACCGAAGCCATATCATACCATATTAGCTTAAATTTAGCTCATGCATATGAATATACGTATATTAGCCTTTCTTGCATTTGGGTTTATACCTATTATATAATGTACAGTATTGTGCAAAAGTCTTAAGCCCTCCTCATTTCTTCATATTAAATTAAAGTCAATTTAATTAAATGATGCAGATTAAATAAAAGAAATGGAAACAAGGTAGTTTATGTAATAGCTTAATTTCCCCTCTTATCTATTCCACCATTAGACATTCAACATTTCTAGTATACGAATTGCCTTCCTGATCATCAGCACCTGTTACTCACTGGTTCATACCTTAAGTTAGTTAGTTTTTATGCTTGAATGATTCAGAGGGCACTGTGTGGCCTAATATACAAAAATCCCCTGAAACTGGTCAGTTACAGGGACTGGACTGAAACCAGACCCAAAATCTTTGCAAAAATGAGAGCCGGAATAAGGTGATGGCTCAAGACTTTTGCACAATCCTGTATATACACTACCAGTCAAAAGATTGGACACAATTAAGTGAATGGATATTTTACATTCGTCTTAAAGACATTTCAAGGAAAAGACAAATTTCAGTTTTAAGTGACAGATACATTTCTGAACCAAGTATATATTTTAAGAATGGGTTTTACTTTAAATCCAATAAAATTACATTGCAAATTACAATTAATTGAATTACATTAAAATTAGCGTACATTTTTAATTTGGGAGAATCAGCGAGGAGCTGAGGTGATTTAGGAAAAAGCTTTTAAAGCTGGTGGTGAAGATATGCAAAGACTGTGCATGATCAGATGTTTTAAAAAGTCTTTAAATAATTCCATATCTGTCAGTAATAGTTCTCATTATTAATTGAAAACAGTCAAAAAATAGCATACAATAGTAATAACGTAGGAGCAGGTGTGTCCATCCTTTTGACTAGTCGTGTACAAGTACACTTATATATACTTCTATTTTGATAAGCTTTGATTATTCACTATGGAACATTCCTAATTGTGATACAAAGTACAGTCTATCATAAACCCTATTTACATTGCTCATAATTTTATGTCCACAATCACTAACGAGGAACGTAAGATGTTTTATTATAGATAGCAGGTTGGTGTTTTTATCGTGTTATATTTCCAAAAGTGTCTCACGTTTCATGACTTCCTCCTTTATGCAAGTCAATATTTACTCCTGCATTTATATTTTTAAAAAAAGCTTAACTAAAAAAAATATATTAATGCTTTTTTTCCTTCTTATTTCTTGTCTTGTTTTCAGGTGTCTTCATAACAAAAGTACAAAATCTATACCCAACAATAAAAAGAAAAAAATGAGGTATTGCAAAAAAAGACATTTTGTTTGTGGAAAAAAAAAGTGCCTAAATGACTTGGGGAAAAGAAAAAAACAATATATAGAAAAAGTAGTGCATATGTTTATGTTAATGAGAAAATAACCATCTAGAAAACACAGTACAAAAATTAGCATACCATGTATAAAACAATAACTGTTTCTCTGTGACAGAAAATTATTCAAAATGCGTTCAGCTACTACACTGTTCAATCAGAACGGCAAAAAACTCCTGGGGGGGGGAAAACACATGCAATAAAGCACTATCAATACACCACGTGGTAATTCTCATTAGCACTACAATATTTGCACAAATTCCCTGACAAGTGAGCAATGTTACCGCTGTTACCATCACAAGCATTATTATTCTTAAGTAATCTTATTAGGTGTGTGTGTGTGTGTGTGTGTGTGTGTTTTTTTTCTTTCATCAAATGACACGAACAATAGTCTGCCCTACTTGCTTTGCACAACAGTAATTTCAGGAAGGTCAAGACATTTGTTATCTCTAAGGCTTATCTTTGGTCAGTCTGACCTGTGGAACAGGCAACACAAGAGTGCGCTGAGATCTTTCGCCGTATACTGAGCACATCATGCGTGTATAATCCAAGACGATCGTGTTAAAGTGAGTGCAAGTGCCTGCAGTGAGTGAAATTAATATGCATATTTACGTAGACTATTAGCAGTAGGTTTGCCTCAGTGGCTAACGCAGTTCCACCTAAACATGCCAGTGATGCTCAAACAGCCTTTTAAAAACCTGCATCTTGTTAGTTTTACAGTAGGTTTGGTCTCTTGCTAGAATAGTTACTACACGTGTTTATTTGTGCAACTATTTGAGCTTGCGGTCTCAAAACTAGTCAACACCATATTTAATTTTTTTTTAATTACAGTGAAATGTGCACCTTTAATAATCCTGCCTTTTTTCACTACCCATTCAACTACAGTTTCAAAACGTAGTTCTGTCCATGTCCTAAATGCGACCCACAACATAAAGGCAAGGTCTTAACAGTAGTATGATAAAAAAAAAGTAAAACAGCAATTTAGAGTCAAGTCACTCTAAACATCTAGATTGAAAAGTCTAAAGCATTCAAGTTTTCATGCACACCAAATTAAGACTGTCGTTAAATTAAAACTTCATTAATCTAGGTTAGCCGGACCGCAAATGCAGCCAACAGGGTGATCAATGAATGACTTCCTGGTTAACTTGTGTATGCAGGTTCCAGGTGACTCCTTTCTTCCTCCATGTTGAATGTCAATGAGACCTAAAGAAATTATTTCACACTTATAATCTAAAACGTATGTAATGTACAACATAGATCACGGAAATATAGGAACATAGATCCTATTTTTCCTAAATATATTTTGCCTAATGATACCAAAAGCATTATGCCAAATGTATCAGCATGGCGATAAAGTGGTGAAAGGGTCCAATTCGATCTGGGCAAATCTATTTTAGAATAACTAGTGTGACTGAGATATGAAATATAATCAATCATTCTTTAATTGTAAACTTAGCCCTGTTGGCTATTATTCAACTAACACCAAAAAAAAAAAAAGAAGAAGAAGAAGGATTATTTCTGGACATGATTAATCAATTTAAATGTCTGTATAAGTATCTGTTTTTAATTTGCTGAGTACTAATGTATGGCAGCCATTTACTGCTGCATGCAATGTCACTGCTTTTTAAGTTTTTTTTTTTTTTTTTTTGCATCTGAATACTGCAAACTCAGCAAGTAAATCAATAATATTTGTTCAAACTGCTAGTCCAACTACAAATCAGCATCTAGATTGCATCAGAAACCTTAAGGATTTTTACATGCATTATTCAACAATAAGGAATCAATTAGTCAGTCATTCAGTCAGTTAGGGATATTTACTATTCTTGGCCGACCTATTAGGCGGTCCGGCAAAAAGAAAAACAGAACTGAGATTACACTTCTTTTATCGTCATTATTTCCAAAAATTAAAAACTTATAAATTATAAATTAAATTTTGTAGACTTTAAAAAGAAATCTAAATAAAAAAAATGTAGCAAAATAAAGGAAAAAGTGCATGTATGCTAGGTCAGTCATCCTGTGTGCCGGGTCAGTTCCAGCGGAAGGAGATATGGCGAGGCCGGTCTCCTCCTTCCTTCACCAGGGGCTTGTGGAACTCTCGCCCTGCACGCGAATGTATGGCTGCCCAGCAGTATTCACAGTAGTACTGCAGACAGGTGACATTGGCACAGAAGAAGGGTGCAAACTTGCCCCCACAGCGTGTGCCCTGGCACTCATCACACAGCTGGTCATCCAGGACATATGGCTTCACTTCCACCTGGAGAGAGCGAGAAATGGCATTAGCACAACGAAATGGAAAAGGAATGAAAGATGGCTACAGTGATGCCCAAGGGTTACGTAAAGGTTATAAGCAGTGTTCAGTGTTCACACTATGGGAGACATCACTGTGATCTCGGAAATGTACTCAACTCCCCAAAATACACAGTAAGAAGAATGGCATATTATTTGAAACTCAGAAAAAAATGGGATCACTTTCAAAAACCTGAAATGCTTTGGTAGTAATTATGCTCTGTATGTGCATTATTCAAATTAGAAAAAAAAGCAGTCACTGATCATTCTGATGTGAGCCACAATAGGTGTATTTTTAAAGAAACACCAGGGAGACAAACTATTTTTATCCTCTAGCTCATGCATTGTATAATCAGACATCTTTTTTTTTTTTTTTTTTTTTTACAAAACGCTGTTCCATCTGCTACTATTTTTACATTCATCTTTCCTTATACGCAACACCATACAATATTACCAAAACATCAAATAATGGCCACTACTAGTTTTTCATAAAATTACTTTAGTGGTATTACTTTAACGTGATTTTAAGGTTTTGGTTGAGGCATTTGCTATGCTGATTTGAAATAATATACCTGAACCAAAGCATTTTTTGTGTTTCAAGCTTCAACCATTAAGGATAAAGTGTAAGGTTTGCCTTCTACATGCATGACTCACATGACATTAGTATGAGGGTAAGATAAAAATCACCCACATCCTGGTTATATTAAGAGTCTGAGAGTAAAGGCAGGATATGGAATATGATTGCCGACCAAGAAAAAGTTCAAAAGTCAACCATCAGAGAGAAAATTGATGTTTACTGTTTTCTGGGATTCTCAATAGCCAGTATTGGAACATTATCTGGAAAAATGTACAACTGAATAGTCGACAGTGCTCGTGACAGTAAGATGCTTATTGAAGAGCTGAAGCCTAAACTTGCTGTCGACACTCTGCAAAAACTTCGTTTTGAGGTCTTAAAGCATCCTCCCTATAGTCCTGATCTCGCTCTATCGGACTTTCACCTGCTTGGTCCCCTAAAAGCAGCGATGTGAGGATGAAGAATCACTTCTGATATAAAAGTGAAGACAGTGGTGCATTCATGGCTCACAGCTCAGCCTAAAAACATTTTTAATGAGGGCCACGAAAGCTTGTTGACAGATGAACAAAGTGTATTGAAAAACGGAGAGATTATGACAAATGATGGATTTGTCTGTTCTTAAAGTTCACCCTCATATTATAAGGATAATTTAATTGTATGTTGTCAGTCAGTTAATAGACTGATCCATCTAAGAACAGGCATATAAGCAGAATTCATTTTATATTCACTATAAATTAATTGCCTGCATTACTCGGCTTAAGTTAAGCAGTGTGTGGATATTCATTTATCTGCAAACAATTGCTGCCTCAGTTATAGTTCACTTTTCGTGAAGACCTGGCATCTGAACAGCAGCATCTTTGAATCATTATGATGTCATTGTAAAGCCACACTGTAGCTGGTGTAGTCCAGTTTTCTCCGATTGCCAATGTTGATTACGGTGTTTGAAATTTAATTACAGTAATCTTTCGAGCACGGTGTGGGCCATGAGGCTTCGTGATTGGTTCTGTCTGCCATGAGCTTTAAAATGCTGAACTGGAACCTCCGATCTAGTAATTTGCTTCTCAGCTACATCCCCCATCGTACACAAACACCCCCTCCCCCCACCCCACCAGGTGCCCTCACCAACCCGTTTATCGATTTCGCCATGCTGCAGCTGCACAAATCGAGCGCTGATGGCAGCGATGTAGCTCTGCTGGTTGGAGAAGGCCACACGTCCGGCTCCCTTAGGATATTTCAGCTCGGGGTCAGTGTCAATGCCAGCATAACACACCCCTCCATACAGCCTGTCCATAATCATCGCCAGCTCCACTGCCACAAGGAACACACACACACACACCACGACCAAGACAATGCCATTTCAGAAGACACATTAATTATCAGTTTTATATATATATATATATAAATCAGCCCGATGATGTATTCTGGGGATAAGTAGGAACTTATTAGATTACTTATTGTATAACGCATCTTAAACAAACTATAGATGTTCTTTTCAAAATAAGGAACAGGGAATGATGTTGAAACAAGGACAAAAAAAAGCAGCAGAAACAACAAAAACAAAAAATCCCTTTATCGTGCAACATATACTTACAACTGGTATTGCACTATACTGTAAGTAAGCAGATGTTAAGATAAATTGAAGATGCTATACAGTATGTTTATGTTCTTTGGCCCATCCTCATCAACAAGCATATTATCACTTACAGTTTAAGGCTTCAGTTTTAGGAGTGGTGTTCATGTAAAGCTGGGACGTATTCTGAATGTACAGAATAACAGAACACAGTTATGAGAGTAAAACCTCCTTTATTTCTCTATATAATCCACTGCTACACTAATGCACTTATCCCAGCGTTTCACTTGTGCTTGGATACGATCAAGGTAGAGCATTTTCTCGGTACACCAAAGGCATGATCAGATTACCTGCTTCAACTCTGAAGCACTAGTCTCCCAGGAACTCCTTTAATGATCCAAACATATTAAAATGGCTTGGAGTGAAGTCAGGACTGTACAGGGATGTGGCAATAACTCCCAGCTGCGTCCCTGTAATGTGCAAGTGGTGTCCATGAACTAGTGTGTACAGTTCCGACATGCAGATTGAATCAATTTTAAAGGATCACGGGAATGACTGCAGTGGGCTCCAAGCCACCTCGGCCGAGGTGATCATTCACAGACCTATGACCTTCTTCAAAACATTTGTACCATTCAAATGTTTTACTGCGGATAAAATTAGTTTCATCGCCATACTGTGCTTCTGTAAATGCCTGACAAATCTTGGTATTGTCTTCCTGGAATGTGCCCATGCCAACCAGAAAGAATAAATAAACTGATGTGATAACCTGGCCATTCAGTACATTCGGGTCGTCAGCTGATTTCATTTTATTGCCACATAACATTGCCGAGTCTAGACCTGATCACTGAAGCAACCCCAGATCATCACACTGTCTCTGGAAGGCTTGTACAGTAAGCACTATGCATAATGGGCTTCCTGTCTTACCCCGACATGCCCATCGCTCTGGTATAGGGTCAGTCAGCATAGACTCATCAGATCAATGTCTAATCTTTGCTTAGGCACTATCTTGGTTACCTATTTTTTTTAGGAAAAACTATTTTTGATGGACACATTGAAAGCATCACATCGCAGGCATCAGTGGCTCAGTGGTAGGGCCTTTCACCTGCCATGCTTCAAAACCACCCACTGGGGGCACAAGGCACCCCTGGCACCAGTGCAAAGCATGGATAAAAATGGAAGGGATGTGTCAGGAAGGACATTCGACCTAAAACCTGTGCCTAATAAAATGTGCAGATCGGATGGTCCACTGTGGTGACCCCTAGGCAGCTAGATACTCGGCCTTGAGTTCCTAAATATAAGCATGTGAGTAAAATATCGGTGGGAAGTTATTAAGGAAAAAACAGCAACAGAAAAAAGAAACAAAATTTCAGTGAATCAAACTAAAATCTAATCAGTTCATCTGCTTCTTGCAAAGATAATTCCACAGACATCCACATAAATTCTACAGACGTTCATCCAGGCTTTCTTGACATTCTGCCCTGGAATGTTGGATGAGTGGACAAACTGAAAATGTTTGGAAGAGGAAACCCTTTTTAAACGTGATGCGAGTAGAGAAAAACACAGCTCATAAGCCTTGTGTTAAAATGCATGCCAACTTAAAGTAGCTTCAATTTGTGTGATAAGACTAATTAACCCCCGAGTCTTAAAGCCAATACGATAGCAAAGGTTGTGTAAATGTCACCTGTTAATACTAACATTAAATAAACAAGACCATCCTTTTTCCACACAAGGCATTTTCACCTTGAATATTCCTATAAGGCATATTCTTCTAATTATGGTGATAATTATTCAGCTGTTTGTCTGTGTAGGAAGTAAATACACACCATATGCCAATTTACTCAAACACACACATTGGAGCCCATATCTGATCACACAGAATAATATTTTCCTTTTTACTTCATATGCACAAGACCCACCCTTATTTACTCTCTTACACGATATAGCCAAAAGTTTGTGGACACCTGATTATTACATTCATATGCGCTTTCTGAAATTCCCATTCAAAATGTCCACTCTTCTGGGAATGTTTTCCAAAATTTTTCAGTCATTCAAGTCATGTCAGGTAATGATGTTGGGTGACGAGGCCTGGGGTTGCAGTTGGGATTCCAGCTCATGCAAACAAAAGATGCTCAGTGTAGTTAAGGTCAGGGCTCTGTTCAAGACAGTTTGGTTCTTCCAGTCTGATCTTGATACACCATGGCTACGTTCACTTTATAAGCTACATTGCTCAATTCTGATTTTTTTGGTCAGATATGATTTGCATGTCATGACGGTTCATACTTATAATTACAAGTGACTTTTATCTGACTTTAGTGTGGACCGTCATTTGAAATGGCATGCAGGCGCACATCGATATGTCTTTAAAACACATCATGAGTGTGTACAAACTGCTCATTCACTTCAAAACTATTTTTGCAATTTTATTTAAAAAATAATAATAATTATATACCTCTATCGATGAACCGCTGTATTCCACTGGGGACTTTAAAGGCCAAAGGTGACCATTGTATTTATTCCCATTTTGTATGACTGTGACCTCCGGTAGACAATCACACACACATTCAGGCAATTTGGGAACGCCTATTAGCCTGAACTGAATGCCTTTGGACCATGGGAGGAAACCGGATAACCCGGAGGTACATTAACCCACCAAGCGCAGGGAGAACATGAAAACTCCATGCACACAGACCCAACGCATGAATCGAATCCAGGACTTGGAGGTGCAAGGTGACAGTGCAAACCACTACTGTAAACCACTAAGCCACCATATTTGCTTATGATTTTGCTTTGGAAGATGGTAAGCAGTGAGTATTTGTTTTGTCAGTTGTATTTGTTTGGCCCAGGAGAAGAAGAAGAAAAAAAAAAAAAACAGCCAGCTGTCTCGCTTTAGGTGAAAATGAAAATCACTACACGAGTTCTGATCTGCCTGTTCTCATTCAGATTGCATAACATACACATCTATTCCAGGACCACGTATGAATGTGACTAGATCTGATCTAAAAAACATCAGCTTTGTGTGTTAAGATAGAACTCGAAAAAATCTGTTCAGGTATGAGTTACATTAAATCTGACTTCAGCCTGGTAATGCGAACGTAGCCCGTGTCTTCATTTAGCTCGCTTTGTGTAGAGGTGAATGGTCATGCTGAATCAGGTTCAGGCCCCTTAGTTCAGGTAAAGAGAAACTGTATTTTCACAGTATATGAACAGTATACAGTAAGGCTTTCGTATGGGTTTTATGATTTGGTGTCCACAAACTTTTGACCACATTTAAAATGGATGAAATGCACCCAAATATAAAGCATTCAGTTGGCCATAGTCAGCTACAGATGGTAAGGAAAGGAAAATACATAGGTGTGAAGCTGAATAAAAATTTGACTTCGATACCATGTCCATTAGAGAAAGAAAAAAAAATCATGTCTTGGCCATACCTGCTCGAAGAGGTCGAGGCACTCCTCCAACGAAGATGGTTTTCCTGGGGTCCAGAGGCTGAGAGCCATCCATGACAAAATCACTGTCGTTCAGGTTCCATGGACGGATTTGTACCTAATAATGCACAGCATGTACTGTAAGTGGCCTCCGCTCTAACTGACCAATTTCTATTTTATTAAACTTAGTGGTGCACCGATTGCCATTCCATGTTAACTAGCATTGTTACTTAATGCATTCACGTTGCTGTTATGAATTTTGGACTAATGAAGTCCATCCAGCGTAGTTTACAGATTTATTTTTGCTATAACACATTAAGACATGGTGTTCAAAAGAACAAATAATGCACTTCATGTTAAGGCCATGAATTCCACATCTTTTCCACGACTTTTTAAAAACCTGCAAGAATCCTGAGGTTGTGAGATTTGGCACTGCAACACAACTCCACTGACCCACATGCTGTGCAAATGGAGCACAGTGTGTGCAGAAGTCCAGAGTTGCTCTGTAGGTTTATATTTAACTGCACCTACTTTGAGAGCACTGTTGCAAAGTGGTGAATGCCTATTTTCGTGAATCGTGTGGAAGTTTAAAAATACTCGGAGTGGATATGCAGGCCGTTGGCTCTTACAGGCTTGTCTTTGATGGTGGGGCTCGACACACACAGGTAGAGCTTCCCTTCCTCCTCCATGCAAGCGTCTATCAGTGCCTGGACTGAGCTCTCCTCTTGAAACAGCAGAAATGCATAACCTGGTAAAAGAGAACATGTTTGCAGAGAAGAGAAGCAGCAACATCTGTGGCCTCATCACGAAAATATGTTCATGTTTCAAGATACTTCTGCAAATCTGTATAACGTAGGCTTAACACATACAGTACCTCAAGTGTGGATTATTTAAATTGAATAGGTCAGGAATAGTCGTAATTTCTAAATTTTCGAAAGTTATGGACGCGAGTCTCTTATATCTGATCATAAATATCAAATTATAGCACAAGTTGGCTGCAACTTTTGTCCAACAATAGATAAACGTGATTTATAAAATCCGTGAATGAATATCCTCAACGAGTAAATAGTTGTTTGGAATGGGAACTAGGATTAATGTTGGTGTATAGAATGACAGGATGTGTGACTGTGCTCATCTTATTGCATCAGGACAGAAAGTGTACAACCTTATAAAGACCTACCTTTGGGTGGAAAGTAGGACTTGCTTTCTGCTTTGTGAGGCCAATCCACAAACAAGTGCCCAAACCGACGGAAACTAGCAGTGATTTCATCTAAAACAAGACACAATAACACCATTACTGGAAATACTGTTGTTTGCCGAATTGCCATCACAGTAAGTTTTTCAGAAGCTTTTAAGGCATTAGGAGCCATCTTAGTTGCATAGCCGTATTTGAGGAAACGTTTTAGTTCATGCACCAAATTGAGCATATTTCTGTGGACTGGAATCATATATACATATAATAGAGCTTGGTATGATCATCCCGCTTAACCATAAATAAATAAATTACTAAATAAAGCACACAGTTTTTTTTTCATAATCCCTTAAATAAAACTTTTTTTTTTTTTTTTAAACTTGATCCTTTTTTCACTGGGATTTTTGCTCGTTGCTTATTATTTGTACAATCTGTAAATCTATACAGTGCTGTTATTTATACAGTCTATATACAGTACAGTGCAGTATTTACTGAATGATGCATGACAACTACTTTGGTTCTTATCTGTTCTCGAATTTCTTTAGATTGCATCATGATGTGCTGCTTTTTGAGATCTTTTAGCATGCGTCACTTTGCCAGACAGGTTCTATTCATGTAACTGCTTGATTCAACAAGTCTGGCAGTAATCAGGGCTGGGTGTGGCGAATTAAATTTGACTCAGCTTTTCAAAAAGTTCATTCATGATTTAGCAAGGGGCCAATTACTTTTTTCCCCCCTAAAAATTTATCATCATCATCATTCAAAACTATATTTTTTATAAATATAAATATACATCAATAAATAAAACTATATATTTTTTATTCTTATTTTATATTCCATTTACTCTGGTTATCTTTGGGTAATATTAAAATTGGTTTGATAATCTAAATCATGTAAAAATGCAAATATTAGGAGGAGGGGGAAATACTTTTTCACAGCACTTTGTATGTTATTGGGTTTATCTTTAAGTGAAGATTCAAAAGACAAAAGTAAAACAACAATACGACTTCAGTCTCAACCACTTTGCTTGCTGTAACTTTGCTGTGCGCAGTCTGTTAACAGTTGCATAATGTCTGTAACGGCAACAATCATGGTTACTGCAATGCAGCGGAAACACAAAACAGGAACTCATTCATGAACTATGGTTTTCATTTAGTAGAACTTTAGGAATCCAAGTAGAAAAATGCATTTTAAAACTAATTGAATAGAAAAAAAACAGCAAATATGCTGTTCAAATCTATATACTGTATCACAAACTGTGTGCAGATGCTGAAGCACAATGGGCAGAAATGAAAACTCCTTTCAGATTACCTTCATCTATATCAGGAGGTAGACCACCGACGAACACTTTGCGAGAGTAGCGCTCGATACGCTCGCCATTCTGATGAGGAAAGCAGTGCGGGGAACCCAGACCACCGAGACCCTGCTCAGACCTCTCATCATCACCGAAACTGCGCTCGTCGTCCATCGGGAAGAGGGACGAAGGACCTAGAAACACATGCACATACAATCGTATTATCATTATTTAATGCTTAAACTGAACTAAGACAAGCATAAAAATAGGTTGTTTGCACATGACGTCACTTTCGCTGTGCTGCATGGAGCGAGATGTTACCGGAGGTCAGGAAGTGATTTTCTACATAGGAGGCACTACTGCTCTTAAAATGCCTATTGTTGTGTGTTTATGAACGCTCAGATTGATTAAACAGACAATCTACGAGGAGATTAATCACACACAACAGGTAGTTGGTCATAACCAGGACGATTAAAAAGGGGAAATATATATATAATTAATAAAATAAATAATTCACAGAAAGTTGGCAGCAGCAATCTTTATTATTAAAAGATTGTGTGTGTGTGTGTGTGTGTGTGTGTGTGTGTGTGTGTGTGTGTGTGTGTGTGTGTGTGTGTGTGTGTGTTCCTTGTGGCAGTGGAGCTGGCGATGATTATGGACAGGCTGTATGGAGGGGTGTGTTATGCTGGCATTGACACTGACCCCGAGCTGAAATATGTGTGTGTATGCAGAGGCCCCTTTGTTAAATATAACCCAATATCTATGTAGTTATGTAGTAATCTTTCTTTCCTTCCTAAAAGCTATTGTTTTTTTTCCTGTATCCCTGTTTAACAAAACATAGCAACACTAAATCACCATGATGTACAACTGTATTTTGTGTGGTAGATTTAAAACACCAGCTATAAGCGACACCACTAACACTTTAATCTGGGTTAACCGTTACACATAAGATAGATGAGCATGAACAAAACGTCAGCTTGACTACATCTAGGCATTTGACAGACGCCCTTATCCAGAGCGACTTAAATTTTTTTGTATTTCGTTATACATATGAGCAGTTGAGGGTTAAGGGCCTTGCTCAAGGGCCCAACTGGGACAACTTCGTCGTGAGATTTGAACCTGGGACGTTCCGAACCGTAGTCCAATGCCTTAAACACTGAGCTATTCCAGTTTACTGACAGCCCAACCGGCCAATCACAGCACAGTAAGAGGAGAAGGCAGCAATAAGTCACATACATCACAATCCAGTGCAGTGCACCCGAGGAGAAGTTTCAGTACGCACCACCACATCTTTCAATTCTTACGAAAAATTGCCTCTCTTTATAGGGATCATAAGGACCACATCCAAAATAGTCGATGATCTTCCATTTATTAAGCTTAAGATTTAATTATTGGTTAAATGTACCTTGCAACACATAAATTATTTTTCACATATCCCAGTTAAGATGATGTTGGGTCAGAGCACAGGGCCAGGATACACAACTCCTGGAGCAGGTAGTGTTATGGGCTATGGCTCAAGGGCTCAACCCTTGCAACTAGGCAGAAACCCAGGAACCCACAGCCTTAACCATTTGAGCCAGCTGTCCTTCATGGATTATACCCTTCTCTGGGAATATCGTCTAAACTAGCACAATATGGACCTTCCCCATCTTGTCCATTCTGTTTTTCACTTCCTGCCCTACAGAGGGGCATCGTTCGTCATGAGAGTCACGTGATTGCAAACAACCTGTTGGATGTGTAATGGGTAGGAGACATTTCAACCTAAATGTATACACATGGTCAAAGAACTGAGGCCAAACTAAACACAATTACAGTAGGCCATGCAGCGCAGCATTTACCTCGTCGTCTTCCATAATTCCTTGCTGCATGCAAAGTAGGACAAAACAGATACAAGAACAGATATCACTCAGTCAAGTCTAAAAATATGTCCACGTATGCAAAGGGCAGTGTAAAGGGAAGCTTAAAATATGAAATATGACATACCATTCCCAGTGAGAGAGCCTTCCTCAGGTGGATGGGAAAAGCCAAAGCGACCTACAGCGACACAAGGTTCGCACTTGATCAATACACTTAATGATGATTGATCGATTGTAGCATTTTGGAAATCTGAGCACTGCATCTTTGATCTTTACATTTAGGTCATGCTCACACTAGAGAGTGACAAGTCACTTTGTTTGTGTGTGTGTGTGTGTGTGTGTGTGTGTGTGTGTGTGTGTGTGTGTGTGTGTGTGTGTGTGTGTGTGTGTGTGTGTAGTGACTGCTATACTCGCTGATTGTTATAGGTGTGGATAATCTCACCTGAACACTGTAGACCTATGAATAAAGACTCTTTTATGCCCGACTCAAGACTGTACATCATACAGTCCTGATTTATAATAACACAATCCAGCGTCACCCAGGAAAAATGAGAGGCTTAAGGTATGTTCTTTGAGTCAGATCAGAAAAATGTTCCTCACCACCACCAGTCACCTGTTGATTTCTCATTGGTAATCTAAAGCTACATGAGGATTTCTGGTGGTAAAATGACTGTACAAATAAAACAGAACAGAATTTAAATTTTATTATTTAGTAGAATATTGTCCCACGTATAGTCTTTGCTATGTAAAGTAGTTCTGTTGGAATATTTTCTTGGGAGGAATGTAAAGAATTTCAAGTCCATATCATGTCACTTCAGTGATGATGAAATTAATATTTCTTACTAGTCATACTAATTATCTTTTTGCCAAGATATTACATAATAAGCCTCATGTTTGATGCCCTGATTATCTTGCATTTACTGTACGTAATCAAGTACTTTGTTTTTTCATTACTTTTGAGGAAATAAAGCATTGAAATGATTCACACGAATCAGACGTCTACTCTGTGCTCTGGAATTATGTTACATAAACATTTTACATTAATATAATCAACAGAGTGGCCATGCTATGTTTTTGGCATGTCCAATATCTGTTGGAGACAAAAATCTGATAAATTATGCTTAAATCTTCTATATTTACCCACATTGAGTTTGTCTATGATCAAATATACAGCACCAGAACATGAACGTTCGTGTAAAATGGTGTCATGCTGAAAGGCATTAAAATCTCACAGCCTGCCACAGCTGTGGCCTCACAGTCCAACAAAGGTATTCCTCTTGGAAAATGCATATACTCTTATTGTGTCCTGATATCAGCGAAGTGAGAAAATTCTCCATTCAGTGTGTGACTTTCCTGTGCTACATTTTTGTTGTAGAGTTGAGCTTTGCTCAGATTAAAACCCTTGTCAGAAAATCTCGTCATGAGGGAATTTTTGTAATCCTGCCACCTGTCATGTTTCAAAGTCGAATCAGATTCAGTGCAAGCTAAATATTTGCTTTTATATCACCAAGTGCCTGAACGCTGTGACGGATATTATGTCCAGAATCAGTGTGTCAGATCAGCTGATTTACATGCACATTTTCCACTGCTGCTCTTAGTAAAGTAGAAATGCTAACTCTATGTATTCTAGGGCAACCTTGAATAATTTGAACATTTGAATATTTCTCATTACCATGGTCCTTGGTCCTGGCCAGAATATATTTTATGGATTTTAAATAAGCAAAACCTTGATGGAAATATTACTGCAATGAATAATATGTTTCTGCTGGCCAGAATTTTTAAATCCTAACTGATGCAGTGAGTAGCTTCTCGTTTCTTAGACGTCCATCACGGAAAATTTATCCTGTGGTCATGAAAAGATGTTATTGTGTTTCAGAAAGGTCAAACTATTGGCCTGCATCAAGGATGAACAGTGCCGGAGAACCGTCAACTTCATGGAAGAAATCCATAAATAAATAAATAAATAAATAAACAGATATGGGAACTCACAGGATTGGGTCTTAATAGCTGTCTAGGTGTAAGATTATAACTTGTTAGTGAGGCTAATCAAATAAAAAGGCTTCAATTTTGGTAAATTGGACTTTGGAGCAATGGAAAAAGGTCATGTGGTCTGATGAGTCTAAACTGACCCTAATCCAGAGCTATGGGCGTGTCAGGGTGAAAAGGGGTGCGCATGAAGCAATGCGCCAATTATGCATCGTGCCCAGTGTACAAGTGTTATGATCTGGGATTGCTTTACTTGGTCAGCTGACTACCTGAAACAGTTTTTAAGAAGGCTATTCACCTGAAATAGAGTTTCTCAAAGACAAATGGAGAGTTGTTCATTTTTAGTAACCATAACCTGCATGCTGTAGTAAAGTTCACCTTATCATGGCTAATTATTCATTTTAACGAAAATGTTATTTCATGTGCACAGCTAGTTGAATGGATTTTTTTGCATCAGTTACTATGTGCACAATTATTGCATTGTTGACTTTACTGAGTATTGTTTAGATTGCAAATATGTCCATTCAGAGGTTTGTCAATTTGGCACGAGTCTGGCTTTGTCTGTGTTTTTCAAAGCTGTTCTCAGACTTAAGCTTAAACCTGCTTTGACTCAATGGCTATGTTTACATGCAAACTAGTAACCCCCCCCCCCCCCCCACCAAAAAAAAAAAACCTTCATTTATACACCGAGTTGGATTACAGTAAACTGATTGCCAATATGAATGAAACTTCTGTCCTATTGACTGAGGTATAGTCCAGTCAATAAAAGAATAATAGCCTTGTAAACCTTTTGTGCCTGAGCCTTTTCGCTATGGAAAATCTGCTCATGCATTCGGATCATAACGATAATTTCAACGACAATTTCAGGCATAAGTGGGATGAAGGTTGGCTACAATAAAGTAAAAAAAATATGACCAAACCTATATTTCTGACATTCATAGAGGTCTTGATAAAATTAGAAGATTAGTAGTAAATTAATAGTATTTGATATAAGGTTTTAATGAATAAACACTTCATCCTCACAATAAAACATGACATGCTATGTGTTTAACAGTCACACCTAGATGATGTTTTAGATAGTTGGAAATAATTTAAAAACTATTACAAGCAGTGTAATAGAAACATTGAACACGTTAACCATACCGTTATGCTAATACTGCCACTCAACTTCACTCCAAGTGTGTGCCTAAGTTTGGATAAGATGACGTGTAATATGCATATAAACAGGACTTTTGAAAAAACTAAAGATTTTAAATGTCTTAAATAAGCGTAGAAATTCGTGGTAGAACATCTTGCTAAAAATACACTGCCTGGTCCAAATAAAGTCGCCAATTAATATTTTGTCAGACCGCTTTTAGCTATGATAGAATGCTGCATTCATTCATTTTTTTTTTTAGACCTTGTATTGGTGAAATTCAGTGCATTCGCGTAGTCAGCTGACTTCAGTTTACTGCCACAGAGTGATACTGAATGTTCACCAATTGAAGCAACCCCAGACCATAACACTGCCTCTAGAGGTCTGTAACAGTAGCCTCTTTGCATGATGGGTGCATCGCTTCATGCATTTCCCCTTCTTACCCTGATGTATCCATCACTCTGGAATAAGGTCAAACCGAGCTCATCAGACCACATGACCTTTTCCATTGCTCAGAAGTCCAATCTTTATGCTCCCTAACAAATTCAAAACCTTTTTTCTCATTAGTCTCACTAACAAGTGGTTTTCACCCTGGCCATGCAGCTGTTTAGTCCTAGTCCTGTTAACTCTCATATTTTCCAAACACATTTCTTCCACAAAGGTGACAGTTTTAGTAATGCGTTGGACAGCTCTTGACCAAATTCCAGACATCTGCTTAGTTGTTTTAGACAGATTCGTTTTTTTTCCCATGTAATACATTTTCTAGCATGAATGTTTAAGAAATCTGACGCTACTTACAACATCAGTTAGGGATAAAAGAATCGTTGCCAGCTGTTAAAAGTGTTAATGACTGCAGCAATTATCCAATCAAAGGCTCTTAAGTGTTTGCCAATTTCTTTCTTCCTCAGCCAAGCAGTGTACACCACACAATTATTAAAAAGCAGTCATTTTCCTGCTTTTATGAGGGTTGTCATTTTGAGTGGAAGGAAATCTTAGAAAGATTCTAGTTCTGATTGGCTATACATTGGTGTTTCACAACTGTTCCCCCCCCCAAATACAGACCCAAGACCATGGAAAATGTACTGTATTTTAGTGAAGGGAAACACGTTGAGGACAGCAATTTAATATTAAATACAACAAAACATTCCTGTGATTAAAAAAAATAATAAATAAATAAATAAAAATAAATCACTTGACTTCAGGACACCAACCATTAGTCAAATATATAAAATCAAATCACAGTAACCAAATAATCAACACAGACTGAAAACAGAGAATACATTAACTTGGGTAAAAATCATAATATTGTATTCCTGGGTAGGTGTGGTAAATATTTATGCAGTTCACCCAACTCCCTAGGCAAGCAATCCTTTAGATAGCACAATATTACATACCTTTCAAAGAATCCTGCTCAGCTCTCATAATGTCAATCAGTGAGTTCTCCAATGAGTGCATGCTGAAGCCATCAAAGGACCGACTGCGCTCCTGCTGAGAGCCCAGGAAGAACGGTTAGTAACCTTTATAGCCTGAGATCACCCTCTTTCTGTTCATTTTATACCCAGGTACATCTGCGCTGAGGTATATGCACGGAGACGCCTGTCTTCATTCAGTGGAGCGGTAAAGATGCATCAGATCAAGGCAAGGTAAATTCATTTAAATATGTACATACAAGTTCCCTACAAAGTATTGCATAAATGAAAACAATGAAAAGGAAATTGGAAATGACAAAGTTTATTGAATTAAATAAAGAAAAAGGAGAAATCAGCCCGGTTGAGGGTTATACAGAATAATAACCTGGAAGCTTTGTTAACCTACAACATGCCCATTGGACCCAAAATGCATGATTTTGTTTTTTGTTTTTTTTTTGCATGTGAATAATTGTGTGTGCTTTCAAGTACTAATGATGATTATGGTAGGGATGTCAGTCACTTTTCATGCACATATCAGTCTGTGCACCAATGCTGACTTGCAGTAACCCATAAACCTGATCTACCCTGAGCACCGCAATGCAATGGAAGCTCTTTAAATACTTAAACAGGTCAGCCTCAGAACCTTCTGATAGATTGTCTCAGCAAGTCTTAAGTGATGTGATGAAGATAAAATAATCCTCACACTGTGATGGACTGTAAAGGGCTGTAAAGTAGGCCAATCCATGACAGGTCACTATCATTTTTACACAAAGAAAAACACCAATTGGCACTTCACAGAAAAACAGACTCCAAAAAGATAGAAGATAAGATGTTGAATCGAGATTAGCTGTGGGTTTAATTAAATGCATCAGAGCTTATCATCTGAATTTAGCATAATTTATGTAATACTGCCAACATTCATTCAAACTGGGCAAAGAGTACACACAACACATCTTTATTCAAGCTTTTTGTAACGTGCTTGAATCAAACCTAATGCTGCTATTAGGTGTAACCACTTCTTTATGGAATGATAGTGCTGAGACACTTCCTGTAATGTCTCACAAGGTTAGAGGCACTTGTAGAAAGAAGATCTTCCACTACACAGAATGCTTTAAGCTTCTTTATATTGTTAAGAATTACTTTAATGTCATTTTCAGTTCAGACCACTTGTTTTCAATATGGTTCATATTCAGATACTACAACCGGGACACCTACCACTAAAACATTTAGTGTCCCAATCTGTGTTGATTTGAATGGTTTTTAGGTTGATCAACTGGTTGAAAGATTCATTTACAGCCAAGTCTGTACCTCCCGGATGAGGAATCCGGATTTTGGGATTACATTTTGGAATTCTTAACACCATCAATGTTCCTTTACAAGAGTGCCTGAACCCCCAGACAGAAAACAAAACAGTCCCAATGCATCAAACAACACCAGATTTACATACCGAGTCAATGGAAACTAATTTTTCCCCAAAAAGGCTGCTGTACTAAAGAATTGACCCAAATGTCTGACACAAAGCTAGGTGTAGTTCCAATTATTTTTTTGGAACGATGTTCCAATACCAATTTGTAAGCTTCTTTCAGGAAGAACATTATTTGTGCAACTGGGTGCTCTTGACCTGACATAAAAGTGTTTGAATCTTGACAACCCAAAGAATCCACTAAATACTAGGGTTCCTAACAATTCCAGCTCTTTTGCCTACAAATGTATACTGCAGAAAAGCAAAATTTTGTAAAAAAAAAATTACATTTATTAAAAAAAAAAAAGTAAGATTGTGAATAGATTTTAAATGCTTACTACCAGTCTGAAATTTGGACACACTTTCAAATTCTGTGGTCTTTCCTGATTTTTGTTTCTTGCTACACTGCATGCTGAATGCATGCAAAATATGCAACGCATCTCCTTTGAACAGTTGATATTCAGATGCATCTGCTACTTATGCTATGTAAATCCTTCATAAGGCCTCTAATCTGAGGTGCTGTTTGTTAATTGGTGATTTCTGAGGCTGGTAACTTCTAGTTTTGGTCTTGCTTTCCTGGGAAGGTCTTCATGAGAGACAGGTTCACCACGGTGCTTGATGGGTTTTACAAATGCACTCGACAATGCTGTTCTTGCAGGAACTGTTCCAGAACAGCTGACCTTCGTGTCTTAAAATAACAACTGACAGTTTTTAATGACCTAATGTATGTGTTATTTCACGGTTTAAAATAAAAAAAACAAAACAAAAAAAAAAGTATTCTTCTATAATGTTGAAAAAAAATCCACACTTTTGACTGGTACTTAAGTTAAATTAAAGATAAGGAGTTGCAATGCTTATATAGTAAAGTAACTTTTGTTCATTTTATGGAGGCTACCAATAATTCAGGAGTCAACCATAGACAGCAGGACTGTAGATAGAGGACACAGTGGATGACGCATCAAATTGCCTGGGGATGTGCCCAATATGAGATGTAGCCATCATACATTATGAAAAACAATACAACGTTTAAAGATGTCAAAGCTGTAGGTGCAAAGTGGAGTAATAAATAATGTGTATATTTTCACAAAACCAACCAATGCCATGCAGTTCCTCATCGTTGTGAACTGTCTGTTAGCAGAACAGGCCTGGTCTAAAAGAGGAGGGCAAAAAAGCTTGCAGGCACAATACGAGCTCTGTTCTTGGAATTAGGCTAGAAGCTGTGCAGAGGGGAGGACTGACTAAGCATATGAAACAACAGTGTGTTTTCAAAGTCCCCACTGTTACCACTGGGTTCAAATGAGAACACCATCTAAGTAAACATAAACGGTGTGTGCAACAGTAAATATTAACTAGCTAGTATAAGATACTGTATATATACTTTCATCATACACTAAGGCATAATACTGGTATGATGCTTAATATTTTACTAGTAATAGTATTTGGAAACAGAATGCTAAAACCCATTGTGTGACAAGACTGTTAGAAATTATGTCAAGAGTTCCACTGTAGCGCCCAATCACCACGGCATGACAGGTGGTGGGAGAAAATGACTGACCTTAGAGAAGTCTCTGCAGTTTTTCCCCCCTTCTGGAAATCCAGAATTACAGATAATCACACTGTCCTGAGCCATTAACAACACCAGACACCATTTATCTTCCTATTTCCGTCTAGCTCCACGTCATACAGCCCATCCTCTGACACTGACTCACTCATCCGTGTCTTTTTATATCAACAGCACACTCCGCTTAGAGAAGTACAATGGTAGAGGCACATTGCACATCTGGGCTGTGATCTAACACATCCATCAAACTATGCCTCAGGAGTACCTACTAGTCATAATGAGATTGGCCTGAAAGCAGGTGTAGATAGCAAGCAGCTATAAACATACTTTGACACAATGTGCTTTTATGTATCATGTGACTGGGTCCCAGTGGTATTGAAGTTAATTTAGTTGGAGAACATTTTTGTTTCAAAACCTTTCCTTTCTGACAGATGGTTTATTCTCCCATTTGCATGTCACTCACAGCAGCCCAGATCCAGGCCTCAGTGCTCAACAGAAACAAACAAAAAGGAATGTAGCCCACATGCTCAAGGCCTCTTACCTGGAAAGGAAAGAAGCTGTCATTCCGGTTTATGCTATCCTCCATCCATGGCTTGGGGTTGAAGCTCGAGTTGTTGCGGGCGTACTTCTGCGAAGACGTCTGGTTGTTTGGGAAAGATTTCTTTAGTGGTGAAATGGAGTTGATTGCAGTCATGCCTCCATTCAGGCCTCGTCTGTATTCTCGCCCCTGAGAGCCTCCCCATCCTCCATAACCTCCACCTGGACTCCATGAGCTGGAGGAAAGGGTAGAGGATTGGCTCTGATAATTTCCCCATGGTGATGGTGGTTTATTTAGGTTATTCCCCAAATGAGACAGCTGGCTAAACGCAGCATTGCGGTGGTTAAAGGGAGGAGGGTGCGGGCTGGCGGGAGACCTGCGATTCTGCTGGTGCTGATTGTGGGGGTGCTGGAAATGAGGAGGAGGCGGGTGGTGCTGGGACAGTGGGCCGATCTGATGGGAAAAACTGCCCCCAAACCCAGGACTTGCATGATGAGAGAAGTTTTGGAACAGCAACGGAGGGGCTGCATTAGCAGTGGTGGCATTCTGACTAAAGAAACCCACCTCTTCCATCATGGCAGAAGGGTTTGCGGGAATAGCCGTGGACCAGCTACTGAAGCTGGGCAAAGAGGAGCTGCTGGATTGTGCCAACGTCCCAATACCAGCTGGTTCTTGGTAGTCAAAACCTGATAAAACAGGAGATTCCATTCGAAGGACTTCTTTCCCATTGCCATTTTCTACAGCCCCCTTGTCCAGCTGACCTTCCTCTGGCATGGCGCTTTCCAGCTCAGACATGATGCTCACCGTTTCTTGGTGGCCCTGAGGAGTACGAGGTCGTTTCTCCTGTCCTTCTTGGTCTTCTTGGTGTTGCGGTTGTTGGGCCTTGGCTTTGTCAGACTCCAGCATTTCATCTTGCGTACCAGTGTGGGCTGTTACAGCAGGGAAAAGCCAAGCAGAGCCTGCATTTCCACCGCTGCTTGGAGTGTTACTGTTTATAAAAGCAGGTGGGCTTGAAGGTTGGTGGACCGGATGTTGCAGGTGCGGGTGGATTCTGACCGGGAAAACGGCTTTGTTAGACGCGTTGTTTTTAACCAGGACTCCGAAACTGTAATCCCCCATTTAGGAAGCGTAATCCGGTATATGGTGACTCCTTTTTTTTTTTTTAATCCTCTATTATTTTGAATATCTTGGGAGAAAGTGGGAAAAAGATGTTGTAAATGCATGCCATATACAAGCCATTCATTCATTCATTCATTTCATCATGCACCAGCACAAAAAAATGAGGCTATGAGAAAGCATCTGATCTGCTTCCTGATGTAATCTTTAGAAAGAAAAGCTCAATGCATTTCAGCATTTCGACAGCAAATATGCAGGAAGTTAAAACGTTTGGGAGATATTTAATCGAATGCACGAATGAAAAAATGTAACATGTCGTGCTAAACGCTAAATGGATCTCTATGATGATAATAATAATGATGATGATGATGATGATAAAGGTGTGTGCAGTGAAATGAAATGTCCTTGTAGTATCAGAGAAAAGGAAATCGACCTACCGTCTTTTTTTTTTTTTAATAATCCTCCTTTTTTTCGCCAGTGACCTCCTCGGTTTCGACCATTTAACTACAGGAAAATGCTGATGACGTTTCCCGTGTATGTGTGTGCGTGGTTGTGCGTGCGTGCGTGAGTGCGCGTGTGCATGCGTGATATGGGGGTAGTTTCCCTTCTGCTTACTGTCACAGCAGCCGCACAGACGGGGTTTCTGCCATCGGAGAGCTCTCTGAAGGCCAGCCGGTGAGTTAGTATGTGTGTGTGTGTCCAGGCTCGGTGATATCCGGGATTGAGCGCACAGCCTGCGGACCTGCACTCAGTGATCGCGCTCTGGTTGCTTGACGACACAACGCATCAGAGAGAGAGAGAGAGAGAGAGCGCGCGCGCGCGAGAGAGAGAGAGAGGCACTGTGCGTGCGTGCGTGCGTGTGTCACTACCGCTTGTTCACCAGCTCATCATTTACACAACTCATGCTTTCCCCCTCGTAGTATTTCGTCACTAAGACCAATGTAATTATCGCATTTTCTATTTTCAGGTACGCTCTTAACCTTAACTCTGACAGCTGAATGGCCAATACTACCGCACTTCCGGTTTTAAACCACGCCCCCCGCGTATAACAAGCCCCTCCCTCTTGACCCCACTATTGGACTTTAGCTTTTACAGTATAGAATATGTTTAGAATCCAAAAAACTACTGTATGTGTAGGCTGTCTGTATATGGACAGACATAATATATATATATATTAAGTTATGTATATAAGTTTTTGGTAATTTTTGTTGTTAATTTATGTTATATGTAGCACCTTGGTCCTGGAGAAATGTTGTTTCATTTCACTGTGAACTAAACTGTATAATAAATGGTTAATAAATAAAAGCCTACTTGAACTTGATTTTATATAAAAGCATACAGAGTCAACCAAATAAATGTATACAAACTTAAGGAAAACAAAAACGTTTAATATTTACTAAATTTACTGCTATAGCCATATATTATATATTGATGTATATTATAATATTTTAGTAATATGATATACAGTCTACAATTTTTCTTATATACACAGTATATCCATCCATCCATCTAAGAAAAAAACCTCATTAGTCCAACTAGGGTATTTATTCCCAATTTGTACAACCATGGCAGGACCTCCGGTCAATATTCACACGTACATTCACACGCTACAGGCAATTTGGGAACGCCAGTAAGCCTAACAGCTTGTCTTCGGACTGTGGAAGGAAACCGGAGGAAAACCACTAAGCACAGGTGGAGAACATGCAAACTCTACACACACACACTCCACAAGGTGACAGTGCTAACTAACAAGCCACATCTGCCATATCCATCATTCTTCATTGAGAACTGGGACAAAACATGTTTTTAATTTGGAAATTTTCATTTGAAAAGATTTTTATTAACATACGTTTATTATTTTCTTAAAAACGTTTTGTCTAACATATATATATATATATATATATATATATATATATATATATATATATATATATATATATATATATAGTTATTTAAAATTTTTAATCACACATTTAATAGCATTTAATTAGGATAAAAACTGGCTTCTTCTAAGTTATTACAAAAAAAAATCCATCCAAGTAGTAATTCCGTTAACAAAATGTTCTTTAGTGTTAAGAAATGTAATATTACATTAGAAATACACTAATACTAGTCAACGGTGTTGACTATATATATAAATCAGGTTATGGTAGCACACAGACATCATGATCCGCACGCAGTGAGTTATAAGAGAGGGGATCTTTGGAGATACCAAAAGTTTTACAGGTGCAAAACTATTACATTTTATTGTAAACAAGTTTTAGCATTAAACTCTTTTTAAATCCAACTTTTTAGATTTTTTAAACAACTGGTTCCCCCTAGGTACTCCGGTTTCCAACCCCAACAGTCCAAAGTCAGATTAGGTTCATTGACGTTCCAAAATTGCAATTAATCATGCTTAAAAAAAAAAACAGTAAATTAATATTAACAAAAAAATGAACGAAAGCTAATGTTTTGCTAAAGAAAATATATAAAGTATTTTTTTTTAAAGTATAAAAAAGTATTTTAAGTAGTGAAATAAAATGTACTTCAGATGTATGCGTCAACAAAATTCCATGTTATGCTAGATAACTTCTGAAATGTATGTGGGAGCCAGTTTTTTATTGCGTAATTTGCTACAGTAGATGCATATTTAATGTGCCTGAAATTCATTAAGTTTTCTAAAAATGACACCAAATTTAATCTAATTTAAGACATACGGTGTTGACATGTAATAGTTGTGACCACAGCAATATCAATGTCAAAATTTTAAGTCATAAAGGCGTCCTTAGACTTTCTGTTGACCAAAAGATTGCCTTGATTTATTTTTTAGAAATGTTGTTGACAGAAACTCAGGACACACATTCAGATAAAAAAATTTTGTTTTCAAATTCACTCACTCATCTTCTATACCGCTTAATCCTGTATTCAGGGTCACGGGGGGCCTGGAGCCTATCCCAGGAGACTTCGGGCACATGGCAGGGTACACCCTGGACAGGGTGCCAATCCATCGCAGGGCACAGATGCACACACATACACTCACTCATACACTACTGGCAATTTGGGAATGCCAATTAGCCTAACCTACATGTCTTTGGACTGTGGGAGGAAACCCACCAAGCACGGGGATAACATGCAAACTCCATGCACACAGAGACGGGAATCGAGCCTGGCCGGGGATCGAACCCAGACCCTGGCGGTGCAAGGCGACAGTGCTAAAAAACTCTACACCACCGTGCCGCCTGTGTTTTCAAATTCTTTTGGTTTTATTTATTTTATTTATTTTTTTCATATAAATATCTGAAAAGTGTGATGTGCATTTGTATTCAGCCCCCCTTAGTCAATACTTTTGCTTCGGAAACTTCAAAGCACTTTTGTAAGTTGCTCTGGATAAGAGCGTCTGCCAAATGCCTAAATGTAAATGTTTTTCTGGTAACTTTGGCACACTTGCTCCTTTTTATTTTCATGTTAAATCCAGATTCTGCATTATTAGCCTACATCTGAAAACTGGTCTGTCGTGTAATATGCTGCTCTCTGTACAAACATGCAAATATTCTTCTGTAATGTTCTTAATTTTTAGGGTATGTTTGGAAATAGAGAATGGTTTTGGAACATAATAATGTGGAAATTCAAAACAAATCTGAAGATGAAGATCTAAAGATAATATGGTGCATGAGACATTTGCACAGTATTGCATGCGCGCATACACACACACACACACACACACACACACACACACACACACACACACACACACACACACACACACACAAAAATAAAAACATTTATGTATAAGATGTTTTGTAATAATTATTGTATGTTTTGTAAAAAGTTCTATAATAAAAATTATATATATATATATTATATATATATATATAATGAGACATCCTGTATTACAAAAATGTGTGCAAATTGTTACACTATTTTAACTACATTAAGCTGTTTTGTCTAAATGCTACATTGATATTAAAATGTCTTTAGCATTAAATCAATTGTCAAGCTTGTTTTTATAAATATTAATAATTATTTGCAGCTTGTATAGAAATGAACAACAAAACCAGTACAGTATAAGCGTATGCATAAGCTTTCCTTCATTCATTTTTAATAAGTGCTTTATCCTACTTGGGGTTGCTATGGATACAGAGCCAATTCTGTGAACACACGGGATAGGATACCAGGCTATTGTGGGGTACCATGCTCACACTCATTCACACCTAAGAGATACTTTGGCATATCCAGTTCGCCTTATGTTTAAGAAATGGAAGGAAACCAAAGAACCATGAGGGAAAACTAGAGAACATGAGAACATGAAGCTCCATAAATAAAGTAACCTGAGCTCATGATTGAACCGGTAACCCTGGAATTGTGAGGTGGCAACATCACCCAGTTCACCACTGTGTTTTTTTCCAATTGCAAAATAGTTTTCATTTGTTTGCTTGTTTGTTTTGCAAAGCACTGGTGTAAATTTGAACTGCATTAACACATACACACAATTTGGAAAAAACAAACAAAAAAAAAAGTTCCTTTGCTGAAAACAACATCTGTACTTACTGTATATGTCCAATTTCTGTCCTGGAGTTTTTTTTTATTATTATTATTATTATTTTATATATATATTGTGGCTCAGATTGTGTGTAATGGTATTTCAAACTGCTTATGTATATTTTATATCCATTGGCCAGCTTGTAGGTCAACTTACACCTGTCTCTTTGTGTTGAAAGTTCTTCAGGTTTCATAGTGATGACAGATATTTTACATATGTGGAATACCAGACACTGTCAAAGATAGTAAAGACTCTTGTAGCAATTTAAAAAACTAAAAGTATTGAAAAATAAAATGGAAAATGTAACGTTATTGTTTTTAACTTATAGTGTAGGTGAATATTCTCTTAAAGGGTGCCAATAATTGTGAAATGTACATCCTGTACACTTTTATAAATTAATAAAGTGGTCCTATTTGACAGGTGGAACATGCTTTTCTGCTTTTGGATATTGCTAATTTGTATAAATTGTTTGGACATAGCTTTTTTTTTTTATAATGGAATAAACTCCGCCCCATCCCCTCCCCTCCTCTCCCCTCCCCATTTCATTGTCTTGTGCTGTTCTGTAGTTATAGACAGGTAGACAGGATATGCCACTTCACCACAACCTCCACCATGTTTCAAGGATGGTGATGTTAAGATGTTTCCATCAGTCTAGAGTGTACGCTAACAACCATCCACTCATCAGTCTTTAATCTCCTTTGTCCACTGGAGTGTTTTTTTTTTCTTGTTCATTGCTTAAAGAAGAGGTTTCTTGGCAGAGACACATCCCTTAAGGCCAGTTTCTCTTCAGTGAGCTGAAGTGCCTCTTTTCTGTCTGAGAAACCAGCTTATCTCTATTTGCTTTGTTAATTCCCTCTTTAATTTCTAAAGATTTGCTTTGTTTGTGCTTGCTAGTGACAGTGGCTTACTTATTCGCTGAAACTGATATAATCAGTTCTTCTTCTTCCTGTTCTCTTTTTTTTTTTGCAGTAACCTTTGGTTTCTTTCTGAAGTGAAATCCAGTGTTTGATATGATACGACCAGCTACAGTATATCTCTCAGCTATTATTCTTCATTCTTTGTTAAATGAATACCCCAACGTAGTATACAATTACTAGCCGGTTTAATAGAAACGCCTGCTCTTTTATGCAGCTGTCCAGTCAGCCAATCATGTTACAATGCATAAAATCATGCAGACAAAGAAACCAAATACTACTATTGTTAACTTATAGTAAGTAAGCAGCTTTATAAATCACTTATGTAAATCAATTTCTTTCATATTTTCTTGACACAAGTTAAAGGAAGACTGAGCTCGACACTGACTGAGAAATAGAATGATATAATGAATATACTCTGATTCAAATGCCTTGATTCTGTTTTCATTTTCCAATCTGTATTCATTGCTTTGTAGATCCAGTGTGAATGCCTTTTTCATTTCAGTCCGCCTGCGTTCAGCGCGCTCTATATGAGCTGTGCATGTCTTTTTAATGATGGGTTAGCAGGCTCTGAGAATGTTGTGCAGGGCCGTTCTAGTGTTTACTGCAGGCTGAAATCTCATTAAAGTAAGCTGCTGCTATTTCCAGCCTGTAATCGAGCTTCAGCGTTTGATTATCTATGTCTGGGCCAGATCAAAATCGTGCTGTTTCTCGGCAGCGCTGGTTTAAAAATGGTTGCAACACTCGGTAGGTGAGTCAGATTTAATACAAAATTGTCTTCTGGTCAAACAGAAAATAAAATTCAAAGATATGAGGTTTGGGCTACTCTTAAAATGAAAAGATGTGTTAATTTACATTTATCTGTCTTTCTGATTCTGCTACCCTTATTTCCCTGTGCTATAAATCACCTCATCTGTTATTTGTTGTTGGGATTAAATGACGTCTGATTACGCAAAAGCTTCTGCTAGCTGTCGACAAATGTATGCTGATTATATACAGCGGAGCAAATCACCGCACATATGTGGTAGGTCTGGAAGTCTTTTTTTTGGGGGGGGTTGTCTCACCACTATGTCATTATCAACAACAAGACAAACAGAAGCTGCCATAAACAGCACAGAGGCACCATACGATCCGCTCTCCAATTAAAGTTCATGCATGACTGGCATCGTTCGTTGCCCTGTTTCCCAGAAACCAGGCCGGCCCTGAATAACCATCTTTCGGCAGCTGTGTCACAAGATCCCAGACGCAAGGTCACCCTGCCGAGAGACAGACAGGTGTGCGCAGCCACAGGAACAAATCAGTCTCAGTGCATTGCTCACAACTACCTGACACACTTAGCTCAGCTCACCTACTCACCCTGAGTCTGACAGATGATGAACCGCTGCAAGCCATTAACTGTTGCTTCTTATTCACCAAAGCTTCAAATAGTTACATCTGAGTGCATGGAATTACGCCAGGAGTTTTGAGTTTTTTAATTAAGTACTAAGGTGTAAAAGTCTTGAGCCATCCCTTATTTCTTTATAATTTTCTTTTATTTTTAATGGAGTCTTGAGGAATCGTTCAAACACACTGCCAATGCACTCAAACATGATGGAGCATTATCAGTCATGGATTGGACTCCCCAAATCCCAGATCTCAAAATTATCGAAGCAGTGTGGGATCATCCTGACAGAGAACGGAACATCGAAAGAAGAGCTTTGAAATGTTGTTCAAGAACCCGGGAGAACTACAGTATTCCTGAGGACTGCTTTAAGAAATTGCAAGAAAGCTGTCCAGCAATATGGTGGTCAAACCAAATATTGACTTTAAAGCTTGTTAGAATGACATAAACTCTCTTTGTGGTATATACTGTATTTATGTTTGTACATGTTGCAATAAATCATTGTACCTATAATCTATAATCTATAATCTATCATTTCCTGGCAAAACAGAAAAAATCAGTGGTGGCTCAAGACTTTTGCACTTTATTGTGTATTCTGTGTATTCATTCTATATATTGTACCCAGTGGACATTATTAAAATATGATAATAACATCCTGGAAATCAGTGGTTTATTACGTATGCATCTAATGCAACTGCACCTATTGAACACCAATGTCCCAATGTCCATTTATTTCAATATTGGATAACTGTAGCCTGCTATGTTGTCCTTTTTCCTAATTTTGTTGTACACTTTCTAATGACAATAAAGACGTCCTCTTATTCTATTTTCTTCTCTGGCTCACTTGTCACAAGGCTGTGTAAATGTAAGTGTGTTTAATGTAAATTAGATGCGCATGAGGGTAAATTGGGGTGTGCCATATGCTTCTGACATGTAAATAAGGTACTAGGGAGTAAGAAACCACTCAACTCTAACTGAGTCATTATTTTCACTAAAATCACAGCTCATTCTGATGCTTTGATATAGGTTTTATGAATTTGTTACAAATTTTTTGGCGTGATTTTATTCACTGGTTTCATTACAACTTGGATAAATAAAGGCCAATACTGTATGTATCACTGTTAATGTTCATATGAAAATCACAGGTATCTGATGCCATAGGTCCTTGTGCCCCCCCCCCCCCACACACACATATGAAATATTTTAAAGGTTGAAGAGCCTCTTATTCTAGAGTTTATATAATTCTTTTGTTTGTTTAACATCCGACTGCTTCTCTGATGTGATACCTGCTAAAGGCTATCTACAGTAGCATTTCCTTTTCTTTTTTCTTTACTTTTTATCTTTTTTTAATCTGGTTAGTTTTAACACCATGTTTTATAGCTGCAAAAGAGAAGCATTATTATATATATAAAAAAGAAAATCCTAATATTAAAATGAGGGGTGTTCAAGTCAAACTGAATCTGTTCATTGTGCAAAATAACAAGACACAATTGTGAGAATAAAACTGTCTTTATTTCTCTATATAATCCCCTGCTCCACTAATGCACTTATCCCAGTGTTTCACTAGTGCTTGGAGGCATCAAGATAGAAAGCTTTCTCAGTACACCGGAGTCATGATCGGACTGCCTCATGTCTCATCACCGTACTGTGCTTGAAATCTTTTTTTTTTTTTTTCATTTTTGCACGAGAAATTTCATCAAAAGTCCCAGTTGGACTTAAATGCTCCTCCTACCTTATACATTATGAAATGCTAAAATGAACTCAGAGCTATGAATATAGTCAAAATTGACACAATGCTCTTCATTTATCAATTTTGAAGTTATGTTTAAGTGCCTAAGCCATACCAAACTAAACAATTTCTCCCAGTGTCTTGCGATTTTACAAATATTTCCAAACTGCTAAATTTCTTCATACTCGTGTGTATGTTAATGAATGCCAATCACCTCTAAATTACTAGACATTCACAAAACCCCACAAAAGACAATGCTGACGAGCTGAAATGAGTAAACAGGAAGTAAACTTTCTCAGAGGTAGAAGTGAAAATTATTTTGACTCATGCTGATGCCATTAAAAGGTTATCGGACACCTGACCATTACCCATATAAGTGTTGCTTTCATCAAGCTGTTGTCATAATATGAATTCTGGAAGCTCACAATTGTGTAGAATGTCTCTGCATGCTGGGGAATTAAACTACGAAGCTTAAAACGTGTTCCAGCACGACACTACCTCTATTAACACATAGTTTGCAAAGGTCACAGTGGACGAACTCAAGTGCCCTCTATAGAGCCCTTACCTTAACCCCCACCTTTGGGATGAACTAAAAGACTTGGAAGTCTTTGAAAAAGCACATGGGTGTGCTGGCATTAGCTTGTCTTATTATGCATGGTATGCAGGAACAGCATGGTAAGGATAGAATTTTTTTTCTGACATTATGGGATGCAACAATTTTTTTTTGGTTTGAAAGCTCATAAGAATGATTTGTAATATGAATCCATTTGTAATCAGCTTGAAAAATGAAGCCCAATATGACGTAATTATGTTACATGCAGTTTGTTTGCTGACTGTAAAGATCTCAGAGTAACATCGATCTGAAACTCTGCCTCTGCTAATACCTATTCTTAATAATCTGCTTTAGGCAAGTTTCAATATTTAGTCGTTTGCCGATTGTAGTCAGCAAAATGCAAAAAAGTAGGTTATGTTGATTAATCATGAATGGAAAGTTGCATGGTGGGAATTTGAGCTGAATCTGCTATCACATGGTGAGATTGGGGAGATTAAATTTCCATTGCCAACGCCTTGCTGCCTTACATCACTGATGAGTTTTGATGCACATTATACTCATGGATTCGTCTCGCAAGGCCAGACTAAATAAAGTTCACGTTTGGTGACAGACCTTAAAAAACATGGCAGTGAATTTTGTTGAGAAAAAAAAAGAAAAAGCAAAACACCCACAAACATCAGTACAGGCTTTGCCTCAACAACTTGCCCTAGTTTCCAGTCTGTGCACTTTTAATGGCTCAGAGTAAATTCCTTCAAGAAAGATATGTAAATGTCTTAACTGAACAATTCTTGCCTTTCTCAAATCCTTGCCTTTTTTTTACCTCATGTATTAATTTCTCCACATATCTTTTTTTAAAAGACTTTTTCAGCCGTCCTGGCTAGAGTGTTTACTGTATGATTTCTGAGTGTTGTTGTTGGCTTACATTGAGCTCTCGTTCGTGTGCCACCGGATTGGTTTTGTTGCACTCTACTGTATCTTTCAGCAGGTCAAATGAATCCAATACTGTCTCCAGATGTGTATTCTTCTTACAGATCACATCTGGTCCTGCGGGACTGTTCAATGACGGCTTAAATGCATTTACATTTTATAACTGATATAAACATACAATATGATGGTTGATTTAAAAGTAAATTCTTACTTAAAACCTCTTTACTCATAATTTAATGGTTAAAAGAATTTACACTGTCAGTATCCAAATCTGTATTTACAGTATTTATCTTAACTTTTCTAAAGACACCTCTTCCTTGCATGGAATTCAGATTTACTCTTTGATATCTTGTCTCTCCATGGCAACAGCTTGAAAGAGACTGCAGCCGACGAGGCACGTAGGCTGTGGAATACAGTGAACATATTGTGGGTGTGCGACGAGCCCTCAAGGCTGAATAGTTCAATTTGCTAACACTCCAGCTCTGACTTTCTGCATTTCGAAGCATTTAGACTAAAAGGTATTAAAGAAGTTAGTGTGGCTCTTGTTAAAAAGTCATGCCGTAGATGTCATGCACCTTCGGTAGCTTTGAGACACAGTCAGCAAAGCAATGGCTCTTACTGGCGCCCTGTGGCTTCAGCTGACCCAGTTACATCGGGCCAGTCTGACTCTGCACAGGATGTCAACGCTGGTACATTCAAAATGGACGGATAAAATAATGGTGAGGTAAGGAAAAAGGAGATTGAGAAACTAATTTCAGGCCTTAAACCACACCTATAAGCACACTCAATATCTTTGTATTTTGCCATGCATGTGCTCTTTTTGTCTGTCTCTCTCAGACTTCCCACTCCATTTCGTCTCAGACTTTTCAGTTTCATTACCAATCATCAAACTGTCTTTACTTATCTTTGACTATCTCTTTCCATCTCATTACAGTTCAGCAGACAGTTTCATTTGATTTTGCGGTGTATTTAGAATAAACCGTTGTAACGTATGGATCATGGATTTCCTTGGCAATTCTTGGCAATAGAGGACCTACTGCATACAGAGCATATATAGAGGACATATACAGTACATACCAACATGCATATACACCAGAACCACAACAGGAGAAGGAGACCACATTAGGAGGAAGAAATTTTCTTTTCAAAGTCTGATTAGTATTCTTTAAAGGAGTATTGTTTGAGAGGCTCATTCATTTTGTTTAATGCAGCCATGCGTTAATACTTTATCTCTTTGTAATATTGCGTTTCAGCACATGATAGGATATTACACTGCCTGGCCGCACACCCCAATATTATGTCGGACTGCCTTTAGCTTTGATTACACTGCACATTGACTGTAGCATTGTTTTAATATAACATTTCCATCCAGATTTGTATTGATTCTTATCTGAGATCTTGTATCGGTGATGGGAGAGTCAAGCCTATTCATAAAGTCTATAGCAGCACATCTCAAGGACGCGCAGTTGGGTTAAGATCAGAACTCTGTGGTGGCTAATATGCGTGTGAAAATGATTCATCATTCTCCTAGAAACACTCTTTCACAATTTGATTCATCACATCACAAAATGATTCATCACATTGTCATCCTGTAATATTCTCATGCCATCAGAGAAAAACAAATCCACTGATGTGATAACCTGGTCATACAGTACTTTCAGGCCATCAGCTGACTTCATTTTATTGCCACATACAGTAACGTTGCTAGACCGAGTAACCCCAGATCCACACTCCAATCTTTATGTTCTTAAGCTAATTGAAAACTTTATTCGTGATTACTCTCACTAACAAGTGGTTTTCTTAAATGTGTATGGAAATCCTCTTACTTTCACTATTAAACATAGCTCTGGTTTCTACTGTTGATTTTTATGATGCAACTTTAAGCGTTTAAGTGATCTCCATTTTCAGTCATTGTTATTTTTTTTCCGACCACATTTCTTCCATGAAGTTGATGGTTCAGGCAAATGTGGGCTTTTCTTTTTGTTGCAGCAGTGTAAGTGGTGCTCGTCATTCATGGCCTTCTGTAAAATGTTTGCACCATTTAAATGTCTTAGTGTACTCGGCTTGAAGTCATTTTTACGCTTCATTCACTAGAAATCTCATCACAAGTCCCGGTTTGACTTGAACGCCTCTCTTAATAATAGTAAGAACAATAAGAATTTTTCCAAGTGCCTATTTAGCACATACTCATATTGATTAAAGCGTTTTTATTAGATGCTTGAAACACCTTATGTGGCTCCTCTCAATTAGGAGGAGCAGCGGTTCTACTCTCAGGTCATCTGTGATTCAGAGCAACGTTTTTCACACCATTTAGAAATAATCATCAACAATTGTCCTGGAATCAAAGAGAACTGAAAGAAATACATTGCTTGCCTGATTAATTGTCACAAATGCATATCAGGAAGTGCGTGACTGCAATGTGCTGGTACTTGCCGACTCCAAGTATCTGCTGACTTGTGTGTACTCTGGGTTACACACCCACGTCAACGACTGCCATCTTCACTGTTTCATGGCTGCTTTCCCCTGGCCTACTTTCACAGTTTATTCTGTGTGAAATGACTTGGAAAGTGAAGAGATGCATAGGGTGAGAATCAGACAGGAAATGTTTCCCATTCACACCTCAGTCTAACAGCTGCTGCAGTGTTTTCCTGTCCTGATCCTGAAGTCCCAAAACACTGGATAGTTCTTTTTTTTTTATTTTTTTTTATCCTGTTCTAACACTGAACTCAGAAATAATCTAGTAATGAGCTGAGAAGATATGTGAGGTAAAATAGAAGAGGGAAACACCAATATGTATATAGTAGTGCAAGTATACTGTAAATGAGGAGCATTGGTATACATGTCTCAAAATATGAACTAACATATGAGCTCTTGTAATATATACTAGAACTTTTTTTTTGTTGCAATATTTGATACATTCCTGATATTGTTCACTCATTCAGTCAGTTATTTATACTCATTTATGGCTTTGAAACTATCAGCTGTTCCTGAGAACACTGGACATACTGTAAGGTGGGTATAAACCACAGGTGGAAGCTAGTCCATTGAAGTGCACTGAGCACACACACACATACTGTATAACTAAAAGCAATTTAGGATCAACAAATAACCTAACAAAATGAGTTCTGTAATTTCGTAATCGTTATTACCGCAGGATCAGTAATAAAGTAATACAATTTTTAATTTGTGTTTTCAACAATGTATGCTGTAATGCTGTAACATTTCTGAGAAAATGTCACATTTGCCCTTATTTTGGATTTTGTCTACGATGCTTTCCATTGATTCAAGCCTTAGCACTTCAGCAAATACTGTATATCTCACAATCTATTTTTTACTCCACATGGTCATATTTTTCATTCTGAACGCACCAGGTGATTTGATATAGGCTATATGGACAAAAATATTTGGCCAAACCTATTAATTATTGAATTCATGTGTTACAATCAAGCCCCTTATCCTCAGTGAAGGGAAATCTTAATGCTTCAGCTTACCAAGACATCTTGGACAATCCTATGCTTCCAACTCTGTGGTGACGGGTTGCGGAAGTTCCTTTTCTATTCCCCCAGTGCACAAAGCAAGGATATAAAGACATGGTTTGATAAGGTCGGTATAGAAGAATTTCACTGGCCTGCACAGAGCCCTGATCTGAACCCCATCGAGCACCTTTGGGATGAACAGAGATTGTGAGCCAAGCCTTCTCATTCAACATCAGTGTCTGACCTCACAAATGCTCTACAAAATGAATGGGCATGAATTCCCACAGAAACACTTCAAAATCTTGTGTATATGTATTTGGAGACAATATCATTGCAGGTTGGGCAACTGCTTTTGTTTATATAGTATAAAAAAAGGAACCAATTCGAGAGACTGGACTATGATATCAAGTGGAGTTTATACAACAATGTGACATAGGATATAACTTAATATATGTATATCTAATGAGCTATTTATTCATTAAAGAGCCATCTGCTGCCTGTCTGGTGATTTGCAATTGCAGAGAAAACAGAGAGGCCTTTCCCTTTCCCCAGCTGACTCCAACTCCAACTTTATTAAAATTATATGCATGCCTCATAATTTGCCTTTTGCGGTTGGGTAAGGAACTAATTCCAGCATGAAATTTGGCACATTTACACTGATCAACCATAAAATTACACTGATTATCAGTTCTACTATATCAGTAAGCTGGTGATAGGATCATGGGCACCAATGTCTATTTATGCCTGTGAGGGAACCAAAAGCTAGCCCATCAGGTCTGATCCCACAGAAAACATGTAGCACAAATTGCTGAAATATATAATGCTAGCTATGATTTAAAAAAAAGTTATCAGAATACCCAGTACATTACAGGTTACTGAATATATGGCTTAGAAGGCAAAGAGTACAAGGGTTTTGGTTTTCTGGAGCCTACGCAATATTGGGCTTAATGCTTTCAGGTTTTAATGATATGGCTGATTCCTGTAAGCCTATATTGATGGGAACAGTATACTCATGGGTATGTTTGAAATTAGGATTATTACACCATTATTATTAGAGGTCTTTAAACACCTTCGTTCATTACAAATCGAACCATTAATAAATATATTAGATTAATTTGAATTAACCAATATGAAATCTACAGTATAAATAAACCAACATGTGTAAATGTTAAAAAAAAAAAAAAAAAAACAATAAATGCTCAAGACAGCTACACAATCATAGTGAGGCCCAGAGAAAGTGTCTGTGGATAAGAGATAGCTAAAGCGAGTGCCTGGCCAGCTGGTAGCATGTGTGTTATCAGGTGGGAGAAATGTGTGGGACAGAAATAGTACGGCGGAAACACCGCCTGGCTATCCAGCCTGCAGATTGCACCTGGGCGAGAGGCATGGGTTTAATCGTCTATCTGCTTCGCTGATTTAAGTTTTCCCATCATACATCGGGGCTGGTTAATCATGCAGAGGCGGTGTCACAGTGTTGACAGCTTTTTGCTTTTGCACAGAGCTACAGTACTGTATGTTGTAGATTTCAATAAAGCTATCACTGCACTCATTTCTACAAGAGCAGTCAGCCTTAGTTCTGCATTTTAAATGACCTCATATAAATGCTTTATATTGCATGCTACAGTATATTAAATTCTATACTTCATCTCATCGCAACAGGATCTGTAAGGCTAAGAAATATATCAGCTTTTATTGCAAAATAAAAATGTAGCATGAGTACTTTCACATTAAACCAGTTTGTTTATTAGGCTTACGCCTAATGATAATCTTTTATATCCGTCTGTTAGCATTATGCTGTAAGAGAATCCCTGTTGATGGATCATCGTTCTTTCTGAATATAAACATATTTTTGGATTCTCCTTGGTTGAAGTTAATCTGTCTTCGTCTCAGGCCACATATGCAAAACTCTCAGCACATTTTGCAAGTCGGGGACTTTAAAGAAAACAGAATTTCCATGCTGACATGCCTCCTGTCTTTTTTTTGTTTGTTTGTTTTTTTTTTTTTTTTTACATTTAAAAGTCTGTGAATGAAATCACATCTTATAAAACACTAAAAACCCTCGATGCAACAACATTAACCTAAAGGGCAAATCTCCAAAGTACAAAATGCTAAAATCCAAATTGCAACTTTGAGAAAGAGGTTGCAAATCCTGGTTTGATCTGAACATCCCTCGTATTTTGGTAAAGAGACCTAAAGTAACAGCAATTTCATTTTCTTCATATTAAGATCCTGGATGTGAGACTAATGTTCTTGGTGCAAAATGTAATGAGTGCAATAAAGTATCTACCACATTAAAAGCAATATTAAAGTATGTATTTAAGACCTGCTCTCTTGATGTGAACATCTCACAGCTTGCTGCGTGTTATCTTCAGCATTGCTAGCAGTTTGAAGCTACAGCATAGCTATCATTTATTCAATTCAAATGGGAAATGCAGTAAAAACAGTATTTAATAATAATGTGCAAGGTGACATTCAGTGTCTTTTGAGAATGGAGACACCTGTAGGGCTGGAGAAAAAAAAAGAAGATTTATTTGAAAATATTATGAATCCTGAACGCTACTGCAAGACCAGCAAGTTTCTGAATTGATGTTCCTGAATGATCAGTATAGAGATATGCTGGCGTAAATGTGTTTGTTCGAATGTTAGTGTTCCATCCAAACAAAACGCTCTTTATTCCGTTTACAGTGTCTACAGGGTCAGAGTGTGCTCTCTAAAGCTGGACGGAAGCAATACGTCCAGTGTCCTGTCAACCATAGCCAGCTTGTTAGGTGTTGTTTTGGAGTGATAAGAAACATTTATGCTAACTATTATTTGCAAACAGCTTCGGTGTTCCAATAAGTAGTATATTCTCATCAAGTTCGCTTATGATAACGTGTTAGCTCCAACCTACCCAGTCACTAAAAAAATGCATGTGTGCATACTGTATATGCGGATGTTTTGTAAAATTAGGTGTCCTGATGTGGTAATAAAAAGCTATTCATCTATAATACTGTGAAAAAGTCTCAAACCACCCATCATTTTTTCATAGTCTTGCTTCAAAAGAGCCACACTTTCTGATATTTTAATATATTTCTGATATTTTCCAGCCTTCTTGAAAGACTTTTTTTGGCAAGTTTTTACCTTCATTATCAATCTAGTCTCTGCACCTGACCAGTTTCAAATGAATGTTTTTTTGTTCGTTACACCATAGCGTGAACTACACAGTAAATTATCCAGTCTTGATTTACGACTTCAACGAGTCCAACTAGACTCATATAAACAATTCAACACTAATTGATAATTCAACATTGGGGAATTTCAGCTGGATGCTGAATGGTTGGAACAGACAAGAGGGGAAATGAGGTTGCTGCTGAGGTTGTTACATAAACAACCAAAATTGTATCTTTAGCAGCCTGTTGCAGCTCCCATGTATTTAAATTAATTTACATAATTTAATTTAATTGAATATGAAAGAATGAATGGTGAAAAAAACTCAGGAATTTTGCTCATTACTGTATAGTATTTTAAAAAGGGGGGCGGAGGGGACCCTGGTTAGGCTTCTTAGGTTTTCCAGATTGACTGGATTAGTTGGAAGAAGAATTGGAGGAAGATGCAAAATACTTGCTACCTTAATGCTTTGTGTGTACCACATTCCGTTCAACAGTTTTTTTTTTTTTTTTTTTGTAAGCAGGTGGATTTTCACATACCACTATGAAGCTCTTAGAATGTAAGGAAAAATCCGTCAAAATCCACCGTTAAATCTTTATCATCCTTAAAAGAATTGCACTTAAAAATCTTTTCAGCCCACAGTATATAGACTGCCAAAAGAGACCTACAGCAGTGCTCTGATGTTGCATGTGACAACACTCAGTGTTTTCAGACTTTTCACACTCGATATCAGTGACAGTATAAAACTATACTGTATATCAGCAAATACCTTGAGAAGCTTTGCTAGGAGCACCCGTGAGCAACAGTCACACTACAGGACATCACAGCAGCACAAGTCACATCTTATATCTCATCTGGAGAGGTATAAGCAGACGGCTGAGCCCATGACCACTGCCTGGGGTGAGAGCATAGAGCATAAATGAGTGATGCCTGAACATCAAACACACACATCAAGAGTTCAAGAGAGGAAGTACAGTAGCAACTGACTCTTCAAAATCTCTATCAGAACCAAAGACAGACTTTAATAGTACAATTCTATTGAAATATTAATGTCATTAAAAAGAATAAGTATATTAATTAATGATTACTGTTTAATATTGCTAATATAATAAAATATTGCAAACTTCTCAGTATTTAGGGAGCTGTCGACTGGAAGAAACATCGTGTTTAAAAGCAATTAGAGGAAGAACAATTTGTGACTCAGTTGTGCTGTGTGCTGCTTCCCCAGGAGGAGTGTTTAATTAATGACCACATGTGGCAAGTCAATACACATTCAAGGAGTATTCAAGTAGTGACAGAAGTAGCTCTGCCGCTCAGACGTGACCTACAAGTGTCAAATACACACATACTTAAACTGATCTCTGATGGCTATTAAATATTTTAAGCTTTCCATGGTGACTAACAGCTGCAAGAATACTGTTTGGAGTATTTTACCCGCCTGACTCGCTACATGACCAGAATTCTTTTTTAATTCTTTTTTTTGTTTGTTTGTTTTTTTGCGGATTCCGGCAATGATCATGTTTTGTTAGGAATTAGTTTTACATTTATTTAAACCCAAAGTGAGTAACCTAAATATATTAATTAACCCAAATATCTAAGAAAAAAATGTGTCTTTGATCGTCACTCAATGATTGCCAGTGACTTGGCTGTACAAACATCAAGAGGAAGTTTATTCCACCACCTAGGAGTCAGGACAGAAAAAAGGTCTATATGCATGTCTTCCTCGATCTCTGAGAGATGCTGGGACCAGTCGAGCACCGATGGAGGGTCAGAACCAAGGGAACCAGAAAATGTTTTACAAATCCAACAATTAAAACTGTCAACCTAATCATGTCTAAAAGTGTGCTTTTGTTCACAGAGTGAATATCATGCTTTGATCAAACCCATATTACAATCTTATGTAGAACAGAGAATGTTTATGCACTGTGTACTGAAGGCTTTAAAATTTTTAAAGATGTTTAAATTACTTAATATTGGTAAATTTGATGCACAGGTCAACTTTTCTATAGATGGAAAAAATCCAATCTATAATAACACACTACAAATAATAGGCAACTAGCCTACATATGATTTTTTGTAAATTGCTCTGGATAAGAGCATCTGCCGAATGCCTAAATGTAAATGTAAATAGGATATATATTTTCTTTTTAACTAAACTTTAGCTTCGAAATTAAAGAATAAAGTCCAATGCTAAATGCAGAATCAAAATTCACAATTACAAAGCAACAAAGAAACAGAGAGGAAATGAAAATGAAAGGAAAGAACCAGAAAAAAATGTCAGGAATAACTGCAGATTTAATAATTTAATACCAGTCTATCCTACATCATTTATTACAAAAAGTAAAAAAAAATTTCTCATGAACATTTTTTTTTTTTTTGCATTTGTGTCTTTCATGGTACAAGAGTAATGCTTACTGCAATTGTATTTTGTGATACAGTGTGTAGAAAACCTGTCCTTCATATTTGCTTCATATTTTTTAAATAATGTATACGAGTACACACTGATCAGCATAACATTAACGCCACAAAACATTAAAATATTTACATTATCAATTATATATCAGTAAACTGGTGACAAGATCAACGGTGCCCAAGGTTCATTTATGCATGTGCGAACCAAAGAACAACCCATCCCGTCTGATCCCACAGAAAATAGCCATTGCAGAATAAATTGCTGGAAGAAAAGTGAATGTAGGCCATGATAGACATGAAAGACAAACAAACACCCAGTGTACCACAGCTCACTGCACACAGGGCCCAGCAGGCACTGACCCGGCTTCCAAGCTCCCCAGATCCCAGTCTCCATGGGATAGGCTGGACAAACAAATTTGATCCATGGAAGCCAACTCACAGCACCCAAAGGATCCACCACTAACATCCTGGTGCCAGACACCACAGCACACCTCCGGAGGTATTGTGGGGTCATACCCCAAGGGGCCAGGACTGCCCTGGTGACGCAAAAGGAACATACACAATAATGTGCATGGTATTTTGTGTTGTATTGTTATCAGTGTATCAGTGTGAGGTTGATCAGTGTCGAAATTTTGAGAAGTATTTGTTTGCCTTTGGCCGACGAGATTACAGTAAATGTTATGCAAATGAATTCACTGATACTAAGCTTGCTCATTCTCTGAGGCTTTTTGTTTAGCAACATGACTCTAAATGTCACAATCCACAACACTGAACCTACCCTGCAAAGACTTTAATAACATGAAAGATCAGAGCAGAACTAGTTAGATTAATAACTGGTTATTTTCCTGTCAATAGTGTGAACAGAGATCATTCGAGTGAAGAAAGACAATGATGAGGCTCTAACAGCTGCATGTAACTTCCAGAAAAGTGTGCGATACACAATTAATACAAGGCTTCCTCGTTTGGCGGTAAAAACAACAGAAGCATTTATTGAATAATCTACTCAATCCGAATCATTCTAATTATCACTGTATCATGGTGAATATTGACACTATTTCAGTCTGAGAGCGCCCGATCTCGTCTGATCTCGGAAGCTAAGCAGGCTCGAGCCTGGTTAGTACTTGGATGGGAGACCGCCTGGGAATACCAGGTGCTGTAAGCTTTTCAATTTTATTCCTCATATAGTTTTTTTTTTTTTAAAGTTCATTAAAAATAAATGCATTTTAATTGTTCAAATAGGACTCCCTTCAACCCAGCTCTCGCTTATGGCCATACCAGGCTGAGAGCACCAGAGGGCGCTGTTGCACTCGATTGAGAACGGCTGCAGAAGGTGGGAAAGGCCCACCGAACATTGTTTGTAAAGTTTTTTTTTGGTTTAAAACACTACACCTACCCATTTATTTTTATTTAAAAATACAGTGATGTTAACTCCCCTGCAGTTCACCTGCTAGGGGAGGTTTTTAATTTTTTCGTTTTTTCATTTCTTTAAAAAGACAATTCATTTTTTGGGCAACAATGGAGGACGGGGAAAATAAAAACAACATGGAAGAAATGAAGGCTGGATCTAAAACTAAGAATGGACAACAGGACATGGAGACAGGATTTGTGTATGAATTGACTAGAGACACAAGGAAAAAAAATGAAACAAGTGTAAAAACAATGAATGTGCAAAAAGAATCGATTATAAACGAGGAAGATGCCGGAAAACAAGGGAAAGAGGGATGGCAAAATAAGCAAAGGAAAATAAGCAAAAATGGAAAAACAGAAGAAAGAATGTACAAAAAAAGATGCAACAGTAATAATTGATGTAAGTCACAACAAAACGATAAAAGCAGAAGACATAATTAAAGCTATAAATGACAAATTCGGCAGAGGGAAATTACTTGCAGTTCGACCTACACAATCCTCAGAATTTGAAGTCACCTTAACGGATAAACCAGAAGCCGAAGATTTGCTGGAAGGAATAAACATTAAAGGCGACTTATGTTCTGTTAAAGAACTAGAAACTAATGAAATATTGGTGTCATTCCTACACCTCCCGGTGTATATCGCGGATGAGGACATTTTTAAAAAGCTGATGGACTGGGGAGTGACACCGATTTTACCCATTAAAAGAAGGTTTTATCCAGGCACTGAGATATCGGACGGAACACGTTACCTAAAGGTAAAGTTCCCGACTACAGTGGCATCACTGCCTTATAGCCCTAAGTTTACCACCGTGACAGGACAGCAGTACTTCAGGGTCCTGCACGATAGGCAGATGAAGATCTGTCGATTGTGCATGGACCCGGGACACATGATCAGAGACTGTCCATCATTTCTGTGTCGGAAATGCAACCAACATGGACACTTTGCAAAAGAGTGCAATGCAGAAAGATGCCAAGAATGTCACAGCTATCAGTGCAAATGTCAAACAGAGGAAGAAACTGAACAAACAGAAAGGATGGAACAAAACAACGAAAGACAAGCAGAACAAGAGCGTGAGAAAGAAAATGACAAAAAAAAAGGTTGACTTTGAAAATGGACTACTTAAAAGAAATAGGAGCAGAGGTGAATGTAATACAGGAGGAGGTAGAGGAACGAAAGGATTGATGGAGAGAGCGATGTGGTGGATATTATTTTTATTTGCAGCGATGATTTTAAGATGTGCATCAATTAATGCAAGAGGACTAAAGAGTGAACTGAAATTTGAAAGAGTTTTAACAAACAGTAAGAATGTGGATATTTTATGTATACAAGAAACAAACTGGGACGATGAATGTGTAAAGACTTTTAAAAACAAGTGGGACGGAACGATTTATTTTAGTAACGGTGATAAAGAGAGAGGGGGTGGAGTAGC
>JAAGKR010002045.1:5346-105548 GCA_011419295.1 Clarias macrocephalus | reverse complement strand
CACACACACACACACACACACACACACACACACACACACACACACACACACACACACACACACACACAGAAGAAGAGAAAGAAAGAGCGAGTGAGATGTTATAAATATAAACTTATGAGAATCACTCTTTGGCTCGTCTAAAATTTCTGAGAGATTTTGTTTGTTCATTTGTTGTCACTAAATCACATCATTGTACCTTTTATAAGGATAAGGTTTTTAAAATATTACAGAAAGTATTAGTTAAATATTTTAACCTAAATATGTCCCAGAGTTGAATGAATTACGTTATGGATTGTAATTTCCTAAGCACACATAGAAGATTAAAATAATTGAATAAAGATCAGCTTTATGACGAACATCTAGAAGACACGAACCCTATTACTCTATGACTTTATGACTTTACTATGTCGTATAGCTGTAATTCGGTTGTATGTCATCAACATAAAAAAAAATGGATCGGGACATTGTAGTTTTTGAAAGTTGAATTACTTTGATGAAATTTTGGGATAATGTTGACTGAATAACCCCAACGCATTCTGTAAGTACAACCACAAACAACAACAAAAAAAAGATCTATATTTTATACAAACTTATAACTTCAGAAATCTCGATTTAGAACACCAAAGCTTCCCGCACACAAGTATCTCGTGTTTTTTCTATACAAAGTGCTTGCGTGACTCTTGAGTGTTGTAGTTATCTCTTAAAAAAATACAACTGTGGTATGCAGCAAAATGCAGCGATACTGGTCCTACTTACTTGCATCTTGCGACTGTTGCATACTTTCATTTTTGAGAGTTTATGTTTCGCTCAGGGTGTTGATTTAGTTGCATAAGGAAATAGGAGAAAATATAATAATAGTATGAGCAAAGTACCACCTCAAAGTTTCCAAATTAGCATTGATACAACAGTTTGACAACCAAAAATTCCTGCTGAGTATTCACGTTCCTTAGGCTTTTCAAATGTTGAAAAATTATATTTAACCTTTTATTGTTTTCAGTACGTATTATAGATCTTAATGGATTTATTTGGTATAATATGTATGCTGTTTGATATATGTTTCCATATTTGTCTGTTTCTATTATATTTCCTAGATATAATCTCTTCCTACAATACAAATCTACAATCTACTTTACTTCACAGTGCTGACAGAAAGATTTGGACCCTTGACCCTTCCAGTTTTCCTCATCACTCTACATACGATACTCCACAAGGACAAAATAAAAATCGGCATGTGTTGTTAACTGAATTAAAACTAATAAAATGTGAAATATCCCATTTCCATAATTGCAGACCCATCACTTAGTCTTCGGTTAAAGCACCTCTGGCAGCTATGACAGCCTCGAGTCTGCTTGTGAATGATCCTACAAACTTGGCACACCTTTCTCTTCTTTTGGAAGTTTCTTTCACATTTTTTTGGGGGGGGCATAATCACTCAATCTTAACCAGATTAAACATGCAGGGTCAGTGCACAGTCATTTTCAGGTCTCTCCACAGATGCTTCACTGGGAAGGTCCAGAGTCTGGCTGGTCCACTCCGGGACTTCCACAGAGTTGTTCAAAAACCACTCGTGTTTAACTGAGCACAACATTTTCACTCAGTTTATCTCTGCATCCATTTTTCGTTGTATTGCAACTAGTCTCCAAGTGTTAAAGAAAAACATACCCACAGCGTGATGCTGCCACCACCATGTAAGACTAAAGGGATGGTATTAATAAGGTGATGCAGCTCCTGATCCCCCACAGATAGCATCTGACCAGAGGAATTTGCTTCTCATGGTCCGAGAGCCCTTCTGTCACTTTTTGGCAAACTATCAGCAGGATGTCATGTGCGTTTATAGTGAGGGATGGATTCTGTCTAGTCACTCTAATACAGAAGACTGATTGGTGATGTGCTGCAGTGATGGCTGTCTGTGTGTGAGCCTATCCCATCTCCACAAGGGAACTCAGCATCTTATAGTGACCCTTAGGGTCTTGGTTACCTGTCTGACCGAGGTCCTTCATCCATGATTACTCAGTCTGGCTGAGCGGCCGTATCTGCAAAGACTGTTGGCCGTTTTCCGAATCTCTTCCAATTGAGTATGATGGAGGCTCTTTGAGTGCTCTTAGGCGCTTTCAATCCTGCTGAAGGTTTCTTGTAAACTTTATGTTTTTATAAAGGAACAAAACATTCAGAAAATACCTGTCTTTACTTTGTCACTGTAGAGTATTGTGTGTAGAATGTTTAAAAAAGGAAACAATTTTAAGATGAGTGTGAAGCATGACAACATTTGGAAAACTCGAAAGGTTCTGAACACTTGCCTGTACCTGCACTATATTACAAATATAAAGACACGAATTACCAGGAAATTATTAGAATTGAAAGTGGAGTCTGTTTGAACGCATTCCACATACACACACACGCACACATGCACACACACACCCACACACACACACACCCACACACACCGGACATTAGCATTTACTACACATAAACTGACAGAGGTTGGTGATTTTAATGCACAGTGACAAACAAAATGGAAACAAGAATGATTGTGCCTTTAGAAATATAAACACTTCATTTCAGTGGCTGTAGTGTTTTATAATACATAGTAATATAAATATCCAAATCATAATACATATCAATCCTCTATGCATATGGATTTTACACAGGATTTTAAGTCCTTTAAAACTCGACTTTAAGAGTTATTCAAAAAAGAAAAAGAAAAACTTGTATTTCATTAGGTTTTACCCAACTATAGGAAATGCAGTATACTATTGTTTCCTAAATTAATTCGAGGACATCAAGTTATTTTATTGTAGGTTGTACAAACAGAAAACAATGTAGCAAAATTTATAAAATACCCAAAATGCACAAGTCTTTTACCCCGTTGTCCTGGTGATGCTGTTTTATATATAGAGAGAAACAGCTTTCCACTTATAAAAATAGATTTCTTGTTTCTTAAAATACCCTTTATTATTTGAGGATGGGCTCCACTCCTTGCATAATTCTCTGTGATTTTTTTTTCCTCTTACAAATTGTCCAATTAAACTCATAAATACACATCATACAGAAGCTAACAGAAACTGGACACTTGGATCAACATGTAGAGCAAACTCTCAGTGAAAACAAAATGGTAAACATCTCATTTAGCCAAGCCCTAATTTCCAAACGGCTCACACTGTTTCAAACTGAAAGGAAGAAAAATCAACTGCAAGTCTAGTAATACAGTATAAAGATACTCAACTAAACAAAGTGAAAGTATTGATATATCTTTTGGCAACAGAAAAAAACAAAAACAAAAAAAAAACAAAGGCAGTGTGATGACACAAAGTGTACGGAGATCGGGAGATGGTGATGCTATTCGTAAACTGCAGACGTCTGTGCAGGACCCTGTTTCCGTTCGTGTGGTGTGGCTGCATGTCTCAGTTCACTCATAGACTCCTCACTAAGTTGATATGGCACTAATTAATCCCTTAATGCGGAGCTTTACTTCCAGAGTAGCCTCAGTATAAAATCAGCAAATCCAGTGGACCAAAAGTCGCACACGGGAAAAAAAAAAACAAAAAAAAACATAGTGCTTGATTGGAGCAGAGGCTGTTCCGTATATATCTATGTTTGACCAGACGTTCCTAAATCCCTATGAGCTTAAGAGGTTTTGTTCCAGCCTGGCCTGTCTACAGAAGTCAGATAATCGTTGCTGCCTCTCCATCACCAGATGACACTGGAGATGCTAGTTTCACGGGGCAGCAACGGCAACATGGCATTGTTGTTGGCGTGTGGCTCATCCAGGCTGTGCTGGCGCTTGGCGGTGGGCCACTGGCCGTTAAGCAGCGTAAGCGGCAGGTTGCAGTAGGTGGGTTGTGCTGGCAGAGTGGCTCCTGCTGCCAGCGGCAGCTCGTAATCGTAGCTGCGGAAGTGGGCGTGTTTCTGCCTGGCCAGTGAGTGCGCCCGGTACGAGCTGCGCAGGGCGGCCCGAAGCTCTGGACGGGCCGGAGCTGCTGCTGTCGATGCTGCGGTGGCCACTGAGATTGCAGAAACGGTGTGGAGGTGAGCGAAGGGGTTTGGCTCTCCTGCATCCACTGCAGGGGTCCTGAGACTGGGCTGTGGCCGGCGGCATGGCATGGCGTAACGCAGCTGCTTCCAGAATCGTGAGCCGGGCTTGTTGCTTCGTGGGCCACTCCAGCGCACCACGGTCAGAGACTTGATCGATTGCTTCAGCTCCTCTACCTCTTGGTAGTTGATGACACCACGTAGCTCAGCACATTCGATCAGGATCACCTTGATCTCACCTGACACTAGAGAGCTGCGAAGGCGTGACTCCATCTCAAATATGCTCCAGCCACGACGCAGCACGTAGCCAGGGGTCAACACGATGATCAGACGCTTGCTCATCTCCACACAGCGAGCCACATCCTCAATATATGCTGCAAAACACAGAGAAAGAAACAGATTCAAATATATCCACTACGGGTATGGAACACTACTGTTTGCAGGTGTTACAGTTTGTTTTGTTTCAGCTGGGGCTACATATGAAATCTCATATTTACCCATTGGTTTATGTTTGAGAAGACCTTTATGTATTACCACAGCAGTTCTAAGCAGTGTTTATGCTTTTCCTCCCAGTAGGTTTGACCCTTCATGAAGAGGAGCGAATACTAAAGTGCTTACTGAAGCTTATTGATCCTTAGCCTACCGTATCAGCTTTTCAGTCCCTGAGGTCTCACCTGGTCAAGTGTTGAAGTCAAAGCCACCTTTTTCTGAGTCAAAGGCAAGTCTAGTCAAGTTTGTGTTAGACTGAATATAAAGCAAGGTCAAGACCATGCCAAAACAAGTCAAAACAGAAAAATAAAAACAGTCCTCTTAGAGACATAACATAGAATACAAGTAGTATCACCAATGTTAGAGAATACTAAGAGGTTAGAGGCTTTCCCTCAGTCACATATTTAAGGAACAATCTATAGTATGTTATTCACATGACTTTTTTGTTTCATAACGTGATGTTAGGGCGGCAGTGTTGTGGTTAGCACTGTGGCCTTGCACCTCCAGGGTCCGGGTTCGATTCCCATCTCTGTGTGCATGGAGTTTGCATGTTCTCCCCGTGCTTGGTGGGTTTCCTCCGGGTACTCCGGTTTCCTCCCACAGTCCAAAGACATGCAGGTTAATGACATTAATCGTCATTCCCAAATTGGCCGTAGCATGTGAATGAGTGTGTGAGTGTGTGTATGTGTGTGCCCTGGGATGGATTGGCACCCTGTCCAGGGTGTACCCTGTCTTGTGCCCTGGGTCTCCTGGGATAGGCACCAGGTCCCCCGTGACCCTGAACACAGGATTAAGCGGTATAGATGATGGGCGACTGAGAAAGTGATATTAGATGATTCTTAAATGTTAAAGGGATATGTTTTGCAAAATGTACTTTTTTCAGTTACTGTATTGACCAGGGCTTAAACAAGCCAACTTGAAGGTTGCCCTATTGTGACCTCATATAAGATGAAACTCCTCCTCCGGTTTGTTGCTCAGCTCCACTGCTCTCTGGTGGGGTGGGACTCAGGGGACGCTCATTAACATAGATGCAGAAACAGAACATTTGGAGGAGGAGTGAAATAAAAAGAGTTTAAGGTATAAAAAATGCATTTTCTGGGGGGATTTCAGCTGGAGCATTAAGACACTTTAGGGGGACCAATGGAACCTGAGTTAACGTGTTTTAGAAATAGTAAAGCTCTGGACCTTTAAGATAACATTTTATTTGTACTGTTTATAAAAGTGGAAGAACACTGTGTTCATTCAAAGACAAGAAGTAATGTTTAAACTTTTTTTTTTTTTTAAAGCATTCTCTTCCGAATGAGCAAGCAGACTGAAAAAATATCTGTAAGCAATCATTGATTTCATTTCTTGTTGGTCTATTTGTTCTCATCTGTCAGCTACACAAACATATTTTTGGGCATTTCTAGTTGGCATGCACATTAGCCAAATTGCAGTGGTAGTTCTTGCCATATTTAGAGTACAGACTTTATAAACAATATATATAGTTGTTTTATACACTGTACATCCTGACACATTTTATTCACCAATAATCTGAACCCCAGCAGGAATGTTTGGTTCCCAAAATGTTCTGGTGATGTTAGTTTGGCTTTACGGACGTTGGGATAACATTGGTATTAAAAAGTTTGAAATGACATTGGAACGACACTGACTACATGACAATGAGATAACGAATGCCCCTAACACAATGTTAAATAAACAGCGCCAAAACAAAATTAATACCAAAACTGTCACAAATCACTGTGGTGAGAGAATCCTGTGCTTAACTCTGGTCCGCTAGGGAACATGCTGCTCAGGCTACTACACAACAACACATACAGAACAACAACTTCCATGTACTAACATATTAGAGAAGGAAGAAGCTGAAATGGTATGTATTAAAAAATACTGTACTTTTGCTCAAGTAATAAGGTGACTGGGTGCTGTGCAAACACCATATTACAGTACAGTAATTTGAGATCCATGGTGCACCTCATGGTAATATTTCTAAAAGAAAATGAAAGAGAGGTAAAATTACTACACCAAGAGATGCGTGACATGAGATACACACGCTGTGTGTTCAGTCAAGTTCAGCCTTTATTCACCACATACACATTACTGCACAGTGAAATTCTTTATTCTTCGCATATCCCAGCTATTGTTAGTGGGTTGGTATCAGAGCACAAGGTCAGCCATTATACACTCCCCCTGGAGCAGACAGGGTTAAGGGCCTTGCTCAAGGGCACAACAGCGGCAACCTGGCGGAGCTGGGGCTCGAACTGCCGACCTTCCGATACGTAACCCAGAGTCTTAACAAACTGAGCCACCACTGCTCACTATGCGGGAAGCTGCTGTGTCTGGCCTGATATCAAACCGAAATCCAGAAACCCAAAGAGACCATGGATATTGTCAAATGTCAGAATGGATGTTAATCGGTATAACTGCTCGAAATAAAGGTTACAGTTTCATTGTTTTGAGGTTGTAGTTGCAATGTTGTGCTTGAAAGTCGTACTAATGTTTAAAAAGAGTGTTGTCCCAACGTTGGACATTACAACATTGTCACAACTATGTTACAACATTTATTTAGTTTTGGGGTTCCTGCTGGGACAGTGGTCATGACCACACACCAAGTAAAACCAATATATTAGCAAAATCAACATTTTTTAAACAAACAAGAGACCAGAATAAGGGTATACAGCTACTGTACAGTATATATTAGACGCCATCTGTCATTTAACTATTGGTCCTGCATGAGATTTCGATGCATCTGCATTATTCCTGAATTCAGGCATGTCCCCGTGGCAGTCTCTGACTCTGATTGGAGTTTGTGGCAGTATATACTGTAGCATATTGTGCTCAGTCCCTGCTCCAGTCTCTTAAAATCTGTTCCTGGCTCAGACCCAGGCTCTGTTGTTTCCCTTCATTCAGTCCCAGTTCCTGACCTCCTCTTTAGCAGTGGACCTCAGTTTATTCTCAAGCCTCATCCGTTACACTGTTCCAGTCCATGTCCTAAATACAGTTCAGCCCTGTCTTATCCCTGGTCTTTTCAGATTCTTTTTGACAGAAACCATGACTGTGCTCATTAATGCTTTATAACATCTTCCCTGCATTTTTAACCCATTCTGCTGCTCGGACCATTAAAACTACTGAGATTGCACTGTGCATGCGCCTCTCTTTTCTTAATGCAGATAATGCATAACAAATAAAAGGTTAAAAAGACAAACGACAAATAACACTAAGGACAAAATTCACAGTCACAGGTAAGACACGGGAATAATGCATGAGCAAAGAGCTTGATCGTGTGTGTGTGTGTGTGTGTGTGTGTGTGTGTGTTAGGATTAAACTCTACCTCTAACAAGTTGTGTCTCATCCTGGTAATGTTCACTGCTGAGACCTAGACATAAACATTCAGCTTTTCATACAACGTGAACAAACACATACACGCAGAGCAATTATCGGACAAAGACGGTAAACAATACACACACAGACTGCACAACAAGTCTGAAGACGACACACACAATGAAGCAGATATCATATTATTATTATTATCATAAGTACATGATGTTAATGAAGTGCTTAGGTCGCTCCGAAGAAAGGTAAGGAGCAAAAATGTGAAAATGTTCTCAAATCGAGGGATGTTCTTCTTCTTCTAGTCAAACTAAATAAGGTTCACAGGCCTTCATGACTATCATGACAGATAATGTTACAATACACTGAACGTCGGGTAATATAATATACCCTTCCTCCATAAACTCTCTGATACACACTCTGAGTGGTTGCTAATCGTACACTAAAGCGTCTGCCAAGTGTAGAAGTTTAGACAGGTGTGAAATAAAGTATTCATATTCAGTCATATTCAGTAACTGCTTTATCACGATCAGGGTCGTGGTAAATCTGGAGCTATCCGGGGAACATGTCAGAGAACAGCAGTACAAGAGATAAAGTACCTCTAAAGTAGATACAGTGGCTTTCTAGGGAGGCATTCTTCATTCCTTAACGCCAGGCTCGGTCAACAGTCTCACCCAGACCAATCAGCGCACGCTGACTGCCCTGACATTCTGTGTCAGGTCTCCATAGAGTACTTTCAGAGACTTTGTAATTTGAAAGCCTTTATTTGATGTTTACCACCGAGGCCTGGACAGAAACGCAGCTGCCTCTGATGTGTTACAGTTTCAACCGTGCAGTTAGATGACACATCACTGAAGCACGCAGACTCACAAATACAAACAGGTAGACTGACAGAGAGACATGCACCCATGCGCACGCATACACAACACATAAAGGCTGCACATACTGCTGGTGGGGATGAGATCTCTGTCTGGGATGAAGAGTTTGTAGCCGTAGTGTTTCTCCAGGACATCAGGAAGGATCTCCAGAGCAAAGCGTTCCTCGTCCTGAAGCTCCTGCCCCCACTGATCCATCTCCACTTTACTATAGGACAGGTACGCGTCGTACTCCTTATGACCTGCCGCGGTGAACAAAGATGCCATGTCTCATATCAATAAGATGTTTCAGCATACAAATACGACAAACTACAGTACAATGCACAACATAAAGCACACTCTGCTGTTCAGCGTATTGTTATGCACATCTTTACATGCTCATTTTTTCTGCTTCCAATCCAAATCAACAATTATTAATCAACAAACTTTTTTTATATCTTTTGTACACATTATAACCCGGTAGACAAGGGGGGAAAACACACAATGATTAATCCTCTTTTGATGCAGAAGTATAATTTTCATTAGCGTTCTACTAAAATCAGAAAACCAAAATCAAGCTTATGAGAAGGTCTTGTGCAATTAGGGGAAAAATCTCACACATCAAAAATATTAACCATTTAAACTCTTTTTATTATTCAGTTATGTAACAAAACAGAGCGCCAATGAGGCAGTGGCTTAGTGGTAAGCACGGTTCGATTCCTGTGGTGTATGTGCATGGAGATTGCATGTTCTCCCTGTGCTTGGTGGGTTTCCTCCAGGTACTCCGGGTTTCCTCTCACAGTCCAATGCCTATTGGCATTTCCAAAAAATTGCCCGTAGTGTGTGAAAGTGTGTGTGAATGTTGACTGGAGGTCCTACCATGGTTGTAAAAATGGTAATAAATATAACGGACAACATTCATGGTCAATAGTTGGATTACAGCGGTTCCTACTGTAGATGGATGGAGAGAGAATGAGGCATGTGAATATAACAAAACTCTCAACAAATTCTGGGCAGGAAAAAAGATGTCGAACTAAAAAACAAAACAAAAAAACCCTAAATTAACTAAAAATGACACAAGGATATGGATGAAAAAAAAAAAACTTAAAAATAGCATAAAGGGCTTGAAAGTAAGTAGCTATATTTCTCCAGGACAAGATAATACAATCTGTAATGTTATAAAATGATAATGCATTTAAGCAATCCGCCTTGGGCAAGAGCGCATTTATACGGATGATCAGCACCGCTACGAATCGGCCATGGCTAATCACAGCGGTGCCGATATTCAGCATGACAGTCCAATTGGAAGTGTGATATTGCTTCTGCACAACGCATCTATAAACAAGAAATTATAACACACTAGAAGGCCTGATGTTTAGCTAAATCTTTTCTCTGCTAACAGAATTAGATCACAAATAAGCTACACTGTGTGACAATCCATCGACAATCTGGCTAGCTAGCTGCTTGATGATTTGTATATTTATGTTAAAGTTGCATCTGAAATGAAATTGGCTTTGATTGTTCCCTAAAGTGTTTCCTGTTGTAAGAAGAACTTTTTTTTCATGGAAATTTTTTTTTGCTGATGATAGCAGATCACTAGTTCTACTATAGTAACAATTTTAATTGATATATAAGTGTTCTTGGAACAGTACTTGTCCAATTGAACCGAAACTATACACACTGTTGCAATTTAGCAAACTAGGAGCTAGTTAAAGCAATTAGTTCAATTAGATCATGTTCACATTTAAATGACATTTCTTACCAACAGCACTTAAATAAGTTAGTTAACTGTAGTAACAAATGTCTGATTGTTACAATTTGGCAAGCTAAGCATTTGGCACTATAAGTGACAAAAGAAATGTGTGAAGATGCAACTTCTGCATTTTTCAGCTGAATATTCAACATTAATTTCTTTCAATTCTTTTTCGGTTTGTGTAAATGTGTATGTAGACTGTTTGCAAATAGCATTTCTTTCTCGTCTACACTGGTAGGTCCATCCCCATTCATCTAGGGAACTCTGTAGTCCAACTAGGGACCGTGGAAGCCAATAGTCACCGATGGAGGTCAATGGTGACCAGTGCATTTATTCCCATTATAAATTCCCATTATAAATTGCATTTATACGACTTTGGACGGCAGTCTGGTCAACATTCATACTCTACGGGCAATATGGGAACACCAAGTAGCCTAAACTGGGCGTATTTTGAGGAAACCCACCAAGCACAGGGAGAACATGCAAACTCCATACACACTCCAGACCCCGAAGCAGGAATCGATCCTGGACCCTGGAGGTCCAAGGTGACAGTGCTAACCACTAAGCCACCTGCCACCACATGGTGCATTATTAATCTCAAAGCGACAATGCAATATTGAGAGGTATTACTTGGCTAACATAGCTAACAATGTGCCCACCCAATGCTATACCTGGGCTATAAACAAACAAATTTTCTACTTTCAGATGCAGAACCTAATCGCTTTCTTTTTCTAAAGTCCCTGCATTAGTTAAAGCTTTTTTTTTTGTTCCAGTCCTAGAGTAGAACCCTTTTTGTCTCATTTATCAAACATCAATGTAAGCGCTAAGCTTGAACTCTAAAACTGAAATCTCCTCTATAGTACCAAAACACTCTAAATGCGTTTTCTTTCCTTTTCCTCCCTAAGGTGTTAAGGTCTGGTCTGTCCATTGGGGGGCACTATGGAATCATTGTGACTAATATGCAGACTTTGTTTACCTCCATCTGAGTCCTCCCCTCCGAAATGATGTCTGTAGCAGAGCAGCAACTCGATCCTGTAGCACTTATACAGAGAAAGCAGCAGAACAAGCAGCAGTAAAATGGCTCCTAATCCTCCAGCCAGCTCCATTGTATACATCAGCTCGACTGAGAGGGAAGAGGGAGGAAAAAGAAAACGTTAGACATAAGACAGCAAATGCTTCAAATCATGATCTTTTTAATCTCCTCTATCGTTTGCTTCCCGTGTTAAGGTTTTACGTGGGTAGTATTTATCCGTGCAATATTATCAATTCAAATGTAGATGAAGATATTTTGTAGAACAGGATTAAAAGGCTGATGAACATGTATTAGGATTTACTGTAAAATGACACAAGTCAGCTTCTGCACTGCGCAACATGTCAGAGCCTCAGCTTATGGGTCAGGAGTTCAACATGTTTCAGTCCCTTTAGACTTGATAGGAAAATGTTGTGATGCTCATCAGTGAGCTATGTGTGTGCACAAGTCGAGAGCGGAATATTTTAGATCTCCTGACACTGACTCTCCTTCTGAACTGCCATTTGAAGCGGAGATGAGACGCCTTCAGAGCTGCTTGTCTTAAAAGGAAACACTAAATGCTAATGCTTGCCTGAAGGAGACCCACAGGAAAGTGATAAGAAATTAGAAATAAGAAATCCATATAAATAATACCTCGTTTGCTGATCTGTATGCTGGCTTGTCGTCTTCCGTTCCCATTCTCAGCATAACAAGAGTAATTGCCCAGATCTCCTTCTTCTAATGAATCTATTGTCAAAGTGATGGACATTTCCTGTTCTCCCAGGTGCTCTCTGATGGTCCTGTCGAGAGACAAAAAAAACGACATTGGTGACACTCAGAAACTCAGTAGAAAAGATCTTCCTTGGAATAAACTTGGATGAAGATTTAGATTGACATGTTGTGGTGATCAGGGTTTTAGTTTAGGACCTTTTCTCTTACACTTTACTGAACACTATTGTTTGTCTCAGATCAACAATAAAGCATTCGGTTAAAAACTTCACATGGCTGAATAATTTGTTCACGGAACCTTACAAAATGCTGATTTTGCCAGTCTATAATTAACGGCAAATGCATTTATTAGCGTTATTAATCTAATTTTACACTCACATTTCCCTGCATTAACCAAAGACAATCAATGGCGAATTGATTCTGTTCCTGCCGAGGAAAACCACTTTGCGAGTCATTAATTACTGTTTGTTATGGTTGTTGCCACCCAGGTTGATTGCATAAGCTTTCTCATATAGCACACTGGTTTTGTAAATTGGGTATAACGGGAACTTTACAGTTCATGTCTGATGACTGATGAGCTCCTGAAACATAATAGGCACCAAGGGGCAAAACTGCTACAGATACTGTTGTCCATTTCAACACTGTTCACTCAAACAATGGAAGTCAATACTGGGAGTTCAGCGGAAAGCTGAAGGATGAGCATGATTAAAATAAAATGATGTTGAATAGATACCAGATATCTTGTGTTTTCAGTGGCATTGGTTTAAAAATAGCAGCACCCTGACAAAGCGTGTTTTAAAAATATGAAATGCCTCCTAACTGCTCCGAGCATTTAAAATAGACTGACTGATACACCAATCAGTAATAACATTAAAACCACTGAGAGCTAAAGTGAATAACGTTGATGATCTCATTACAGTAGCACCTGTCAAGGGGGTGGGATCCATCAGGCAACAAGTGGACAGTATGTTCTCCAAGTGAATGGGTTGGAAGCTGAGAAAACGAGCAAGCGCAAGGATCTGAGTGACTTTGACAGGAGCCAAATTGAGATGGCTAGACAGCTAGGTCAGAGCAACCCAAAAACAACCGATCTTGTGCAATGTTCTTGGTATGCGCAGTGGTTATTACCACCTGTACCTAAATTGATCCAAGGGTGGACAACCGGTGAACTGTGATAGGCTTATGTGTTCCCAGGGCTCATTGTTATTCATGGGAACAAAGCTAATGGAGCACAAATTTCTGAAAAAGTTTATGCAGTCCATAATAAACCGGTATGAGAACACACGGTGCATCATAGCTTGCTGTATATTGGGCTGTATAGCTGCAGACTTGTCAGGGTACCCACGTGGAACCTTATCCACCGCCTACAATGGGCATGTGAGCATCAGAACTGGACCATGGAAAAATGCAAAAAGCGGGCCTGGCCGGATAAATCATGTTATCTTTTACATCATGTGGACAGCGAGGTGGGAGTGCATTGCGTACCTGGAGCAAAGATGGCACGCAGATGCACTATGAGAAGAAGGCAAGCTAGCAGAGGAAGTGTGTTGCTCTGGTCAATGGTGTGCTGGGAAATTTTGGGTCATGTGGATTTTAGTTTGACAAAAATCCACATGATCCAAAAGCACACCCCTTCATGGAAATGGTGATACCTGACGACAGTGGTCTTTTTCTGGAGAATAAATAGGAATTGCTTGACGAATATGACCAAGGCCTCCAAATTCCCCTGATTAACCTGCAAGACTTAAAGGATTTGTTGGTAATGTTTTGGCGAGAGATACCATAGCACACCTTCAAAGGTCTTGTGTAGTCCAGGCTCAGACGGGTCAGGGCTGTTTGGCAACCCAGGGGACGTATACAATATTAGGGAGGTGGTTTTAGTCTTATGGTTTATGAATGTATAATCCTCCTTAATAATTTTTTTATTATCCATGTTATGCAGTACTATTTTACCATCAGGTAAAGCAGAAACACTGCTAGGTCAGGCAGAAAAATAATCCGACGCTTAGACATGCCAGAATGCATGTCTGAAGACTAAATCGTTAGAGAGTCGCTCCTTAAAATCAAGATCTCACTGAGCATTTAGCATGACTTTGCATGTAACGAGCAGCTCATGCACAAAAAAAGTCACAAATGTCACAGAAATATTACATTTTTCACATTGTGGAATTCACAAATGTCACAGACAATTGCATTACACACGGGGCATTTGATTTGAATAATTTGTCATATTAAATAAACACAAATGAATATTAATATCCTCCAGTTTTATTAAAAATCAGATTTCGGTTAACATTTTAAAAGTTTCAGAATATGGGGAAAAAAAAAACAGGGCATTTTTCTAAGTACAGCAAGTCGCTAAAAGTTCTACTTATGTGTAGTTATGCCAAACTTATAATGAGAACCCATTGCCTCATCAGTGCTTGACAGCGGCAATTGTAGATTTTTACCACGTCTTTTCGACACCCTTCACATAATCTTAAAATGGAAGACTGTTTATAAGAAGCCTTGAGAAGGCAATGTAAGAAACATTCTGTCAAAAGATATCAAGAAAATCACATGGGGAGAGCAGGGGAAGATGAGCTGAGGTCCAGTGTTATGATGATGTCAGAAATTGAGCAGCAGGAGATGTTACAGCTAAATTACACTTTTATTGGTGTGCTCATAAGCTACCGTGTGAGAAGCGAAGAAAAGCTATTTGTTGTGCTTTTTTCTTTTACATAGTGCTGCTGAGATAAGATGAGTCACCTGGCTCGGTGCAAACTGACTCACTGACATGACCATGGCCTATACAACGCCTCACTTTATGTTCACAAAGCTCGAAAAAGTGTTGTCTCTTCAACTAGAAGCACTGATGTTGGGGTGTTTTTCAGTATAAGAGAATAATAAATCCAGGAAGTCAAGTTTACCGCTTAGTTTTCTGTGAAGTGGAGATTACATCGTCTGCTAAAATGTAATATGGATCTAAAAAAAAAAAAAGTGAAAAAAAAAATGCTTTAGAAAATTCGCTTGTTTTGTTTGTTTGTCAGGCTTGATCCATCAGCACTCGTCCATCTTAGACTTTCTGACTGCAGAAACATTAATTCCTCTAAGATGTTAATTGCCTTAAAGTCACTTTTCCCTTATTTCACTGCATTAAATGAAGAATCGCTGCACACCAGATGAGGATAGAGGGGAAAAAAAAGTTGAACGAGGCTCGTTTTAACTTTGCAGCTCGGCTATACTGTATGACACACAAACACTCGACTGAATTGTTATCAGGGGCATTTAAAAATACCGTCACTACCACTAGTTCCACTTGGGTGGAAAATCCATAAATAGCCAGCATTATTGGGCAGAAACTCTGTTCTTCCGAGATAAAGGCTGTCCCAGACTGAAGGCAGCATGAGTCAGCTGTCTTCTAACAGACCTTATTTTAGCCACATTTAAAGCCAGTCTCACACACATCCTCGACAGAGATGCTCCTGCTCTTATTGAGATAAAAAAAAATAATAATAAAAAATTAAGGAATGTAGGTTACCTTCCAGTCTCAATCATAAAATCCTTTTTTTTGTTGTTGTTTTGATTAGTCATAATTACATGCTTGCCAATTAGTCATTCATTTAATTATGTTAATCTAGGGAGCGTAATGCAACCAGGACGGCAGTGTATCATGTTATATTATTCATCCTCATTTTTAAGATTACAGTCACCACTAATTAAACACCCTAATTTTTGGTAAAAGCAATATCAAGAAAATGTTCAATGAGAAATTGTATGAAAATAATAAATAAATAAGTAAAAAACAAAAACAACGTGAATATGAAAACGCAACAAGCTTAGTCACATATCAGCACCAGACCACTCGTCCTCTTTTCCTGCTGCTCAAGGCTGTCGGGGAGATGGCATACGCTGCTGAAGGGAAGGTCATGGCCGACACTGCCAAAGCTGAGAATTCACCCACTTTCCCTTCTGCTAACTGCCCTGAGCATGTTAGCGCACAGCAGGCCAGTGACCCGATGAGGCTGCATGCCCATTGTGGGAAAAGAAAAGTCAGGCCTTGCCTTACAGATAATCTGTACATTACGGGTCATTTTCTCATTTTGAAATTAACGCATCACCCAGCATGGAGCATAATCTTACCACGCGCATGCACTACTCTGCCTAGAGTCCGAAATAATTGCAAAACAATTGCTATTTTTAAACAATGAAACAATTAATTCAATAAATGCTTTCTGATTACACCGGAGCACTGAATAATCGTGCGCAAGATACAACCGGTGACTACCGGTGGATTGTGGTGTTTCTTTATGGTTCTGTGATCTGCATTAAATTCCTTAGTGCATTTATGTGTGTATCTGATTAGCTGCATTATTGATGTACCACGCATTGCATGAGATATTAAAGTGAATTATTTAAAAGGTTTTCATTTTTCAGATCAGTGCTAAAACAGTAAGCGATATGGAGTTTACATAGACTCATTTGGTCTAGTATGTGCAGACGGTGTATGCGTGTTGTGTTGTAGGAACGGTATCAGGTCTGAACCATGTCTCCGCGTCAGCTGATTTGTGCTCCCACCTGATATCGCTCTCTCGGATGCGGCTCTGGTCCATGTCCTCGATGAATTTCTCTCCCTTCATCCAGTACACGAGTGGGCTGACATCGCCGCTGTAGCCGAAGAATGCGCGGCACGTCAAATTGACCGAAGCTCCTGCCGAGGGCACACAAAGACACATTTAGCATTCACTCACATGCACTCAAGAGTCACATCAGACCTGTGCGGAGTGGAGTCAACATCAAAGGCATTATGCTTATAAGACCACTGCTATGGATGCTGGAGTTGAGGTGGTTCTCCAAGGCATCGCCGGTCCCGCCGAGGCACCTACAAATGATTAAAATTTCCAATGATTTTCACGCTTTGCTGTTCTCACTGATATCTCCGATTTTGTTCTCAATGCACTGAGATTAGGCTCTGTTCTAATGTGCTGGGGTGGGGATGTCTACTCTTCAGAACTGAAGCACTCAGGTGTTACACACTCGTCTAATGAGGTCAAGCTCCGAAGCTCATTAGAGACGCTGTGTAAAAAGCTTCTTTTAGACTGGCAAATTAGATTTCTTTCCCACATGCCTTATATGCATCTGATGCTTCCCTTCAATTCTAATTTGCAAAAACCTGCATCTCAGCTGAGCTTTCATGTCTGGACCAATTTTCACATTCGTTTAGGATCTCTGAATGTGTAAATCAACCATGTGATGTAGTGTATATTTTCAAGACATACTGTATAATGACCAACCAATTTGTTTGTTCTGCGTCTACCATTTACATTTCCTTTCATGTGCAACACATACAGTAATTCCCCTCCCACGGCCAAAATAGACATTACATTAATATCTGATCTTTTTACCAACAACATCAAGCCTCATTTAATTAAAATGAACCAGATTTACCGCATAGCAAACACAGCCAACACATACCGAGCCCATCGATGGGTCTGACTAACACGCGTGCTTTTTCAATCCGCCAACCCACACCCCCGCTCCCCTCTCCCATGGGGTATTATAGCGTGTGTCAGCAGTGATGTCAGAAGCATCGGTATGTACAGTATAGAAGCGGTGCTTTAGATCTCGCTCGGCCAATCAGGGGCCCGACCTGCCACCTTCACTTACACCTCTAGTCAGCTCTGTGACACGCAGGCACTCATTAAAACTCTTCACTCCTGCTGTATGATTGAAAAAAGCTTGACTCATATGCTTTAGGGAGAGCGGGTCTGTATATACTGCATGCATTTTGTATTTAAATGTATTTTAATGGGCACATAAAATCGGCGATGAACAGCGTTTTGCTTTCAAGACAGTTTTATTTCTGCTGCATTCAGAACAGTTTTATTTCTATTGCTTACGGAACGGTTTCATTTCCTTGGCAAAGGCGCTTTCATTTAAAGCTGCATTTGAAAGAGACATAAAAGTAAGACATGCTGTAGCCTTTTAATGCGTTCAATCACACATTCACTCAGAGTCAATTTTGAAGTGTTTCCGCTCTCTTTGTTGTACTGCCGTTGGTCAAATAAACAGACTAAAATATACGCGGTATAATTGACTTGTAGGCTAATCCTCTTAATGTCCTATAGAGTATTAGACAGTTATTCATCTTAAGGCCCATTATTCAGTAATTCCAGTGAAACTAACAGCAAAAAAGGTATGTACTGTATGTACAGCAAATTAGGAATGTCCTGCTGATGGATCAGGTTTATGTTAGCTGGGGAAACTGATGCTTGTAACTCGAGGTTGTGGTTGGTGCTGCTGAAATCTTGAATATGACTGATCAGATTTTGGCCAGTTATAAGCTGACTAGCTGTGCTCAGGGTTGCTGAATAGGGGGTCAGGGGTTCGAGCCTCACCAACACCTTACATTGTAAACCAGAATACGTTGGCTAAACTCAAAAAAATTTAGGTAATCAGTTACATCAAATTTTCTGAGTAATGATGTTTCCAATTTTAAGTAAACAGAACTACAGTACAGTATCAGTTTTTGAGCTTGTTGTACTCTTTCATATTAATCGTTCTTTACTTGCATTATTGAGTAGCCGAACTCATACTATTTAATAGCAATTATATATTTTTTTTATTGTTGCAAATCCAATAAATTTTTGTTGCTTTTACTTTCGGCTGCTCCCGGCAATGGGTCGCCACAGCAGACAATCGGGTCCGTACACAAGCTCGGCACAGGTTTTACACCAGATGCTCTTCCTGACGCACCCCTCCCATTTTATCTGGGCTTGGGACAGGCACTTCATTCAGTTGTTGGGAATCGAACCCGGGCCTTTCACATGGCAGGCGAAACACCTCCCACTGAGCCACCATTGCCCCATTGCTCTGATGACGTCAGAAACAACATCACTAGTCTGAATGATTTTAAGTTGGTGGAACTTTAAGGTGACAGTTACTGTTACTTAAGTACTTACAGTTACTTAAAATATCAAATTTGTTCAGCTAACTCGAAAAGTGTCATTTCTACAAACTTATAAATACCAAAAAGTTCTAAATACTCATCAAAGTCTGTTAATTTGAACTAATTGTAATTATTCAAGTTAACACTACTCACACTAACTAATTACTTTGAGCATTAGGGTTTACAGTGTGCCACACGCCATGCAGACCAGTAAAAATGGGAGGAAGGGTATCCGGTGTAAAACCACTATGAAAGATGCAATGTGGTGACCCCTAGGATAAAAAGGACAAAGCCTAAGGTAAATAAATAAATAAATAAATAAATAAGCTGACTAGTTATAAGGCAAATAACAGGTTTTTAGTACGGCCCTCATTAAAGCCTTGTTGGTATTTTAGTTTGCATACACAAAAAAATGTGTTGGTATCTAACAGAGAAGGATATGGAGAAGAAAAATCTGTATTGATTCTCGTTTAACAATAAAGGGAGGAGTTTCCTGAGGAAGAAAGGCTTCGTGGATTATCAGTAACACACCATGCTGTGTTCTCTGTCTTTCATCTTCAAATTAGAGAAAAAAGAGACATGAGGGAATAAATGTTTACAGCTGCTATAATGTAAGAGATAACAGAAATGAACTTGTACAACATTAAATGTACTGTAACTATCTGTCCATAAAACGTACTGTACAGTGGGGGCCAAAAGTATTGAGACAAAGGTTTTTAAAATAATAACAATCAAGATAATAAGCAGAATTTGTTATTGTATGCAATTAAACTGCTATACAACCATCAACATTTCGTATTAATTAATTTATTCTTCAAAACCTGATGTTTCCAACTGGACATAATAAATAAATAAATAAATAAAGTCTGCAGTACTCTGGGATCACTTCAATCCATGCCTGTCTTATTGCTTCCTGAAGATCATGTACAGAACATGGTTTCTTGACTGATTCCGCCTTCTTCACCGTTGTTCAACAGCATTTGGTTTGGTTCAGATCTGGAGATGACCCAGGTCATGGCTCCTGAAGCTGAATCCCACTGTCACCACAGGCCAGTTTTCACTAGTTGCACTCTTTAGCTATATAGGCTAGAACTCACTAAGAGGTGAAATCATGTGTACGCGGAGAGGTATACGGTAATAACATGTAAGTAATGTAGTAATACTCTACAGTACATGCAATACAGTACTGTATGTTGTTTTAATACCTTTGGCCTCCACTGTACACACTGTTTTCACTATTTTAAAGTGTAATTGTTGCAATAAGACACTCATTCTGTTACTTACAGTAAAAGTCAAGAAAAGTTTTCTTCCTTGTATTCGTGAATTTTTTTTTTTACGTTGTGCGATTCGTCTTTTTGTGGTATTTCCGAACATGACACATTTCCCACTATAAACATGTATCATTTACACGTGTGTGTATGTACAGTAACTATGAGCCGCAGCACTCAGCATATGCACCGATGTTGGCAGGACTTTGGCAACCAGAGAGTAATTAAATGTGTGAAACTAGCATCTACTTTCTTCCCAACACTGCTGTTATACCAGCGCAGCTTCCACGTGTATCTTATGAAGGACATGTTTTAATTAACTCTTAGTTAATTAAACCCAACATTCAAACCAAATCTATAAGCTTGGGGTGCTTGTGGAGAGGAACACTGGTGCAGCAGCTGCTGTGGAATAATAGGGAATAAGATTACTATTTCTACACTGCGTTGCCTTATTATGTTCAAATCAAGCCGGCAGCAAATGCGTTTTTTACATTGAAAAAGTTATTATTACAACATCATGTTATTATTACTACACATAAGCACACACACATGGTCGATATTTTCCTTTATCTCTTTATGTAGTCATTATTTAGTTAAAATTACAATGCTGGGAATCAATGAAAAGCTCCCTTCTACACTGTATCTCTGTTCCACAAGTCTTTCTCGAGTCTTCACACACACACGCACGCACATACTCATATGGAGGCAGCACTTCAACACTCACGGAGCAACAATGCCACATTCACCTCATGTCAGGATTGCTGTAATTTAAAGTTCCTGCGTGGTAAAAACCATTTACATCAACCTCCGAGTGTTCAATCTGACAATTCAGCGAATGGTTTTCTTTTTCTCCTAGGCTTCGCTAAACAATTTAGCTCACCTCTTAATGAGAAAGCGCAATAATAATGAGGCTAATGACAGCCATCTTGAATTTCTATCGCGTAGCCTACAGCACATGAACTCATTCAGTCAGAAGAACGGGAAGACTTCCATTTCTCCCAAGTTCTCCCATATGACATACAGTAACCCTTACAGGCATAGTGTGCACACGTATGACCAGTCAATTTAAGACTATTTATAGAGAAATGCGAGCTGTACATCACCTCCAAATCGCTCGAGCCCATTACTGTATCCTAAAAATAAATGGTCGTCCTGATTTCTCCTGCTCACTGGACTGCATGGGCTTTAAAGGTCCCATATTTTACTATTCTTTAAGTTAACACAGGTTACATATCTCCCCCAAAGTGTATGTTTTAATCGTTCTGTTGAAATTCCCCTCAGATAATGACATTTTTCATACCTCAAACTCTCTTTATTATACTTGTGCAGTTTCTATGAAAATGAGCTGCTGTTGAGCCACGCCCTACAAGGGAACAGCAGGGCTAGGAAACAAGCTGGAGGTGGAGGGACGACTATCTGTTATGAGGTCACAATAGATGAAAAGTACAAAAATGGTGTCCTTCCTCAGGGGAGGAAGCATTAGACTATTTTAAAAAGGTAGGTCTTTAAGAGACCGGAAAGATGAGGGAAAATAAGACCGACAGTTGGTGGTAATGCAACCGACTAAATCAAATTCAAATTCAAATTCAAATCTCCGGATTCCGATCTCCATTAAACAACAACGTAGAAGAAGAAAAAGAAGCAGGAAATGTGTTCTTTTGTTGTTGTTTTTCTTTGTACATGGTGGCACGGTGGCTTAGTGGTTAGCACTCCCGCCTTGCTCCAACTGGGCCGAGGGTTTGATTCTCGCTTCGGGTATGTGTGCATGGAGTTCGCATGTTCTCCCAGAGATTGGTGAGTTTCCTCCAGGTACTCCCGTTCACTCCCACAGACCAGACATCCAGATTAGGCTTGAAGTGGAGTTCCCGAATTGTCTGTAGTGTGTGAATGTGAGTGTTTGTGTGTGTGCCCTGCAATCGATTGCCACCTTATCCAGAGTGTACCCTGCCTCATGCTCTAAGTCTCCTGGGATAGGCTCAAGGCCCCCCACGACCCTGTATACACCCGGTATAATGGATGAGTCACCCTGGAGAGCCTTAAAAATGTCTAAACATGACTAAAAAGTACAATTTGCACTATAGGTTTATATACAGCTTCAAATTGGCTTATCTTTACATTTTTATACAAAATTAAATACTTTTTCTTTTTTTTTATGCCAGACCACAATGGACACCTGAGATGTTTCAAAACTATTTCGCTTGTTAGTGAGCATTGATTTTCTTTTTCAACATCTAAACTACTTTCCTTTTACTGGTATTACTGAACATGGCAAATGTATTTACTTATCAGTGTAAGGAATGTTTAGAAAAAAGTCCAATTTCATTTGACATTGATCTGTTTTTCTTTTTAATAAATAACAGTTTTAGGTTTTACAATTTTACAGTGCAACCAAAAAAAAAAAAACTGAGGTGATATACTTCATGGAAAGTGTTGTTATTATTATTATTATTATTATTATTGATATTTTTTATTATCGTTAATTACAGTATATATTTTTACTTTATACATCAACTCAACATGACCTCATGTCTCTAGCTTGTCAAGGAGAATGACCTTAACCTAAGAGGTACCATTAGTTTTGACCATAAAAAGTTCAGGAGCGTGCTCAGACATCCCTGCCATAATACAGACCCATGGATACTGCCTTAAATACATAATGTAACCATAAGGGGGAGCTTGTACTCCTCACTGAAGCTTGTTAACTGTGGCTATGTTTGTGTGTGCATGTGTGTGTGTGTGTGTGTGTTTTGTGTGCGTGTGTGTGTGTGTGACATGCCAGTAATTCTCTGTGTGCTAAAGACTTTGCTGTCTGTTCTTCGCTCCATTTACCCACACAGCACAGTCACTGCACTGACTGAGCAAACTCAAGTGAAAAGCTCGGGATTTTCACTTAACCATATAACACACACCACAGACACCCACAAGTGCTCTTATGCGCAAAACAATTATGCGCTCATTACATTAGACAAGGAAAGAAGAGAATTGAGGGGGGAAAAAAGAAAGAAGGAAAAAAAAAAGAAGGAAAGAAAGAAGAGAAACAAAGAGCAAGGATTGGGCTGGGGGTGTAGAACACCATCCCTTTTGCTTCAGTGACTGCAGTCTGGTTCAAAAGGCTGTGATATTTTCTCCTCTCTCTCTCTCTCTCTCTTTCTCTATTCTTTTCTCCCTTTGTTCCACAGCCCTGCCCCTCAAAGGGAAGCTTTAATTAGCTGTAAAGAATTGCACTCTTGCGAGCAGGTACTCTTCCACTCCTCCTTTCATGCTCTGTCCTCCACTGATCCCTTCTTTCTGATGACATAATAGAGTCCTTGTCGCAGCCCGCTTTACACAGCCTCAACATATTGAGTAATAACCTCGATATTGGCCAGGTGAATGGGGAACATAGGCCTGCTTTAGCTCCCATTCTAAAACACACACCCACTGCTCTTTTCTCACTAAGTACCCCGCAGCTCTTCTCCGTAGCTGGAATCGAAGACGAGATGCCCCACGCACAGGCAGACATCATTTCCCTAGGGAATCGGCTTCAATCTCCAAGATGAATCTAAAGTCAGTGTAATATAAGCACATCGGCGGGCCATTTCCCGTAGGCATTCAACCCACAGCCTCTTTAGCTCCCTCTCTCACTCTCTCATTCTCCTATTTTCTCTGCCCCCCCCATCGCTCGTTCTCTCTCTCATTCGTCTCTCAGTGGGCCTGTCATCAAACCCCAGCTTCATGCGGGGAATTGAGCAGCGGGAGATCGGTCTCATACCACTCCATCCTAGTGCTCTAGATATGTTACACGGATCGTGTTGGTTTTACCAGAACCGGCGTTCATTGTTTGCAGCCTCTCTTTGTGCATCACTTTATTTACTTTTGCTTAAGAACAGGGGCCCAGCTGAGGTCCCATCTGCACTGCGGCTTTGCGCACAGAAGCAGCGACAACAAGGACACGTTAATTACCATGGGCTGTGCTTAATTGTAAGTTCTACCTGCCAGGTTGAACGCAGCCAGTCACTATATCTTCAAGTTAGTTTAGGGAAATTGTTTCATTTGTAATTAGAAACATATGGCTTTTTTTTTTTTTTAGCAGTATCTACAGCTGCTCTGATCTCTTTACAGTTTGGAAATGCTGTCACCTAAAAAAAAAAATGCTCTGGATTTGAAACCCGTGCTCCTATTTTCTTTATGACGCTTGATGGCACTTTTTTTTCTTTTCATTTTACGATACAGCCTTATTTCAAACTCTCTATAAAAATGAAAGCTCATAGCTGAGCTACATGTAAGGGTTTGATGGCCCAATTCTGACCTGATATGATTGGATTACTCTTTGAGACTGAGCCGGGGTACGAAAATAAGAAATGGCGGTTTGCTCGAGCATGTGTAACACTCACCATTTTCTGGATGACTGGCCGGGCAGCGAATCGGTGTCTCGCTTGAACTTTGGGTGAGCTTGTGTGTATATGAATGTGCATCGACAAACTTATACAAATGTATATACAGTATATATGGTATTAAAAGGGCACAGCCTGCACATTATAAATAACAGTTAATGCCGTTATCTAACTTAAGTCCCTGCAGAGTAGAAATGAGCAAAAACTAAATAAAAAAAAGAAAAAGCATGAGCCAAAATACAAGAAAAAAAAATACTGAATTAGAAATCACATACAGTAGGAAAGAAACCCGGGATTATATTTTTGGAAAAACAAACGGCACATAAGGGTGGGGGGGGGGGGGGACAGTTATGGAGTAAAGATAAGCAGGTGTATTCGTGCGTGAAAAGAGAGGAATAGACAGAGAGTATAAGAATGAGAAAGACACATACTGATGGAAACAGAACAGTTTGTAGCCCTAGAACATTATTGTGTGATTGTGTTGCTGAGAGAAGCAATGGATAAGTGGGACTCTCACACACAGAGAATGCGCAGCCCTGAGCAGCGGTTCACATTATCCTCCATTACTGTGCGCATTAGTCCCGGCGTCCTGCTCAGCTATTCAGTCTAAAAGGTCATGCCAGAAAGTGCCAGCACCTGAAAGGTCATGTTGGCTCTGATAGGAGCATGTGCTTGATTAGAGCGAGAGTCTCATGGGGCCTTAACAGAGAGACGGCCGAGGGAGAGACGGGGGACAGGGGTCGAGGAGGAGAGCTGAGGATAAGAAAGGAACTTGAGGGTGAAACGGAATTGGTGAGATAGAAGGCAGAGGGAGGAAAGCTCCAGGTGAGACAGGGAGATAAGGGAGAGACAGAGAACCGGCGGCGAAACATGAAGCTGAACCTGATACAGGGTGCTTGAGTAAGACGATGAGCCAAGTGTGAGACATGAAGAGACAGTAAGGTTGAACAGGAAAGCAGAGGATGAGATTTGATGGCAAGGAGCACTGAATGAGACCGTGAGCTAAAGACAGAGATCACATTTAGGATTCACAGAGATTCAAGCATAAGCTAGGGATGAGACAGGTGAAGGTAAGGCAAGGGCTGATAATTTGATAGAGAACTGACAATAAGACAAGATGCTGTGGGGTTAGTCTGAGAAATGAGGGGTAAGTCAAGGGTTTAAGCATGAGACAGGAATCTGACAGTGATCAAAGGCTGAGAGTGAGACAGGGAACCTAAGGTGAAAAACAGATGTGAAAGAACAATGAGCTGAGAGTGAGACAGGGACGTGGGGATGAGCGGGGAGTCGAGAGAGGGGCAGTGCAGTGACAGCAAGACAAAGAGCTGAATGCTGAGGATGAGACAGGGACCTGAGGATGACAGAAGAGGAAAGAGGGGGAGTTCAACTAGATCCCAGTCCTGATGCACAGTTCTAGTCTCGACCAGATGTCTTCTGGTTTCTGGTAAGCTTCCTTAAAAACAAGCCAAATAAATGAATAAATAAAGGAACAAACAAAAAAGAATAACAGCAATCTTTTTTGTATTTTTTTTATGCTGAATAAAGTATTTGTATTCTGTAATATTCATGCTTCCTTGGTTGGATAAATGTAAGCAGAATGTCAGCTCTCAGCTCATCTACACTGAACGGTAAGTTACAGTACTATCAGCACACGTCCATTAATGGAGGGAATCATCCAAGACCAAACACAGGAATTGTACATCCTTCCGGTGTAATGCCTATATTATACATATTATATTTAGCAGTTATATTTTCTTTGCATTTCTTTGTACTGGTATGATTGACCGCAAGTTACATCACAATATCAGTATACACTCATGTTCATAATTTAGTACCCCCTCTTTTAATAATTTGTGTTTATGTGTAAAAAAAATCATCTGATCATAGAGGGGAAATAAAATCTCAGATAAACAACAAGAAATGTTGTAAAATATTTAAATATATAGAAATAAAACCTATACTACTCACAATAAGTTATTATTAATATTGTTATTTACATGGGTGCTTTTCCTATTTGCACAAAATTTCAATGAAATAAGTACAAGTTCCTTTTGATATTACTAATAATGTTTGAGAATAAACACCATTTTCATTAGTTTAATATTTATTACCCCCAAAATTTAGACAATAACAAGGATAGCCGCAAATAACAAAAATTGACAATGTCAGTAGCGGGTGTTTTCACCTTTTGCCGCAATGACAGCTCGACAGCGGTGTCTCATGCTCCTCACTAGCCTCATGATATTCTTCTGAGGCAATGCGTTCCACTTTTCCACAAGTGCTAAATGTCTAAATTTTGGGGGTATTAAATATTAAACTAATGAAAATGGTGTTCTGTCAGGACACATGAGGGTGGTGTATGATCATCCAGTCTCTGCTTCAACTGGTCCCAGACGTGCTGTATGGGGTTCAGGTCAGGGGACATTGACAGTCGAGCTGTGACAATTCTGCCACGATGTGGTGGAGCAGTATCATCCATGAACAGAAAATTTGTTTGAATTGGGGGATGATGATGGGTTCTATGATGTCTCTGAGGTAAGAACGTGCAGTGACTGAGCCATCTACAATAACCAAATCTGTTTTGCGCTGACTGGTGATGCCTGCCCAGACTGTTGCACCTCCTTCACCAAAGCAAACCCTGGGGACCATGTTGACCTCAGCGTATCGATCACCTCGCCTTCTCCAGCAACGGTGACTGCAACTCATCAGTGAATTGTGAACTCACAGTGAACTGCATTGTCCAGGTCACATGGTCTTGTGCCCACTGCAAATGTTCACGGCGGTGTCTTGGTGTCAGTGGAGTCACCTGCAACGGTCATCTGGCATTCAAGCCAAAGCGGTGGAGTCGGTTGCGAATGGTTTGTCTGGAACCCCTAGTACTGTACCCCTCACATCTCGTAAACGGGCCAGCAACTGTGTGGCGGTTACATAACGATGTCTGAGTGCATAGGTCCTTAGGTACTGGTCATCGTTGCGGCCTGTCACTCGTGGGGCACCACTCCTGGGTCTGTCATGAACTCCGCCAGTAGTTCTGTGTCTTGATGCAAGTCTTCTGATGACACTTTGAGACACACTAAGTTCATAGGCAGCATCTGACTGCCTGCCACCGACCCGAAGTCGTGCCATGGCCAGATGGCGCTGCTCGTCCGTTAAGTGACATTGTGTGTTTATGGCTGTTTGAATGATGAACTTGGAATGATTTACTGACAATACCAGCTTTTTATACCAACAGAATGTTGAAACTGATGCCACATTGAAAAGGGTTGTCTTTTGGTACTGGCCCCAATATAAGGCACACCTGTACACAATGAGACCATTACATGGAAAACACAAAATGAGGTGTGTCTATCACCCCAATACAATTGCCTCCCTATCCCAAAAATGTCTGAAGTGATGATGTATGACATCCACTGAGTCTCTCACAATATCCCTAACTTATTGTGAGTAGTGTATATATGTTTCATTTCTATATATTTATATTATATATTATACTATATACATCTTATATTTTTAATATAAAGATATAAGCAAAGATATAAGGGAAAGATATAAACAGGGGTCTTAGAGAAGCAAGTGTTGCTGCATATCAATCTGGAAATGGTTATAAAACCATTGGAGTTGAACATTTACAGTAAGAAAGATTATTCACAAGTGGAAAACATTCAAGACAGTAGCCAATCTTCCCCGCAGGATGTCAAAGCACTGAAAGGTCAAACCATGTAATGTTTAAAAAAAAATGCAAGAGCTACAATACAGTACATTTCAAACCCTACATGCCTCACTGACCATGTTCAATGTTAAAGTCCATAACGGCACAATTAGAAGAAGACTGAACAAGTGTGATTTGCTTGGAAGGATTGCCAAGAGAAAGCCTCCTCTGTTTAAAAATTCATGGACGCATGATTGAAGTTTGTTAAAATATGAACGAAGCACATGGCTTCTGGAACAATGTCCAATGGACAGATGTGACCAAATTGGAGGTGTTTGGCCTTCATACTCAGCGCCAACATCAAAAGCCCAGACCTCAACCCAATTGGAATGATGTGTGTCGGACCTTTAGAGAGCTGTGCATAAGCAAATGACCAAAAACCTCAATTAAATGATGTTGTGAAGAAGAGTGGGTCAAAATTGATCCAAAATGATATGAGAGACTGATTTATTTACAGTACTGTGCAAAAGTCTTGGGAACATCCTAACAAAATCCATATGCAATGATGCTTTTGAAAACATTTCTACATTAAAAAAAACTTCTATAAAAATAGTGCTAAGTAATAAAATAAGCAACAAACGGTCAATATTTGGTGTGGAAACTCTTTGCTTGAACATAAGCGGTAGTGTTCGATACAGATGTGTGCAGTATTGTAAACAAAACAGCTGTTACTGTATATATATATTCTCAGGCTGTGTCACTATATCCTAAGGGTCGCCACATCAGATTGTTTGATGTGCAAGATCTGGCACAGGTTTTACGTCAGATGCCCTTTCTATCACCACCATCCCATTTTCTACCCGGGATTGGGACCGGCACTGCATCAAGTGTTTGGGTGTATAGGGTTAAGGGTCTTGCAACAGAGGTGGCCTGGCAGTGGCAGGGCTCGAACCCTGGACTCTCGGAAAGCCTCAACTGCCTGAGCCCCCACTTGTAAGCTTTGAATTAAAAATGCTTAGCAATCATTTATATAGTATTTGCCTGACTGAGCAGCACTGCAGTATCTTTAACTATCACCAAAATAATTTCTGGGCTACAGTCTTATGGACGTCCCTGCTTATAGATAAATGGCTAAAAAACTATATTCCTACAAAGTGCCCCTGTATGGAATTTTTAGCTGATAGACGGTGTAGTTACAAAGCCCAAAATGGCCCCTAAGTGCATACTGTATATGTACGGTATTATTAAAAGTGCTGTATGCACTGCAAAACAAGTAGCCTGAATGCCTTTATTACCCTTACACTATTTACCTTGATTATAATCATATTACATATTTCGACTGCATTTAAATGCCACGGCCGTCAATCTTCACTGTCAATCACAGCCGAGACGCACTTCCGCATTACCTAGTGGCATGTGTGTGGTGCTTTCTGTACTGTTGCGGCCAATATTGTGCAGGATCACTATTTATTTAGAGAAATTCCTTCATCGCCCGAGGAGGCCTGGCTGTTGCTTAGCAACAACAGTATTATTTTTGGAGAGTGTGATTAATATTAAATGTCCTTTGAATAGCGCCACAAACACACTGTGTGCATGCATGTGTGTGTGTGTGCGTGCGGGGGTGTGCGTGTGTATATGCATGTGCCTGTGCGTCGTCATTGCTTAACTTCCTTAGAGAGGTAATAGAGAAGAGACTCGTTTACTTTAATTGAATTTTAATTTGATTAAACTCAAACAAACGCGGAGCATGCGGGCGAGTGAGAGTTTCCTGTGACCTCCTCCTCCACTCTCCTGCTTTCATTTTCGTCTACTCGTGCACTCTCGTCTTCACCATGACTCACATTTCACTGCCAGCAAATGGCTCCTGCTTGAGTTCGTTTTCTATTTTCTCCCTTTTTTTGGACTTATGTCTCTTCTTTCTTCTTTCTGTCTTTTTCTTCCTTCCCTTATGGTGCCATTTCTTTCCTGCTGTAGATTTAGAATATTTCTTGAATTTGTGTGATGGCCCTCCTCAGTAGAATACTGCTGCAGGCATGTTGCAGTATGTGATACGTTTTGTTGATTCTGCATGTATAAAAGTCTCTTCAACATACCAGGAGCTTGCTACAAACATTTAAAATATAAATGTTCTACGATGGAACAGAGACTGAAGCAGAGCTGCGGAAATGGAGACCAGAAATGGTCATGTTCCCATGTACTGTATTCATTCGGCAGATGTTTTTACACAAAGTGCCGCACAAATAAGGCAGAACACAACCCAAGCATATAGCTAAGGGGTTAAGGGTCTTGCTCAAGCACCCAATAGTGACTGTCTGGCTTTTCCCGGGATTTAGATTTTCATCAAGCGGAGAACCTTAACCACAGAGGCACCACTTTATTCCAATTTGGCTGAATTTTTTCCCTCCACTATGTGTTGTTAAATTGTTCCATTTCACTGGTTGTCCATGGTGTTAATAAAACGAGCCTCCTAAGAGTTAGTTGACATTTATATTGTGCACTTTCATCTCCAACCTGTCTGTAGACAACGAAAATAACAGCAGAGTAACTTGAGTACAGCAACATGCTGATATTAAATTCCCATGTCATCCTAGCTGCCTAAGCTTTATTACTGTTTATGATATTGATTCCTGTTTACCTGTGTCCATCTCATCATGCTGTATTTAGACGATTAAGGCGGCGCTAACTAGTCAATTACGGACATTGCCTGCAATTAAAATAATTGCTGTGGGATGTAATTTTAGCTATGATGCACCCAGGTAAAGGTGGGATTTTTCGAGTGAGATTTATTTTCTTTGATGATGATGCATCTGATGATTTTACATCACTTCAGTCTCTCTGGTACCCCAGGCTCCATGAGAAGAAAGAAAGAAGAAAGAAAAAAAATACACAAATGATGTAGACTAGGAACATCTAGCCAATTAGGACAAGCTGATATCTCTACTTGGCTGTCAGTCATTTTGAATTTAGAAAGCTCTAGTTTTGCATATAGCCTTCAGCAGGTCTCGCCTTAATAGAGACATACATGTGTTCTGGTGGTTTGACTTCATCAGGAACACTGAAGAGATTGGCTGTTTTCAACTACTATCTGAACAGATCACTGATTATACATTTATGTTTACGCCAATCACATATAACATTAAAACCATTTACATTAGAACCACATACAGTATGTTTTGGGTTCCCCTTGTGCCACCTACAGTAGGCAGCTCTGGCTCTGGGGGTCTGCTGTTGTGTGTGTCTGGCACCAGGCTGTTGGCAGCGGATCCTGTGGATTGCAGGGTGGGGCCTCCATGGATCGGACTTGTTTGTCCGGTAAATCCCATGGTTGCTTGATCACATTGTGACCTGGGAAGTTTTGGGGTCTGACTCCATGGTCTTGATCTCGTTGCCTGCTGTGCCCTGTGCGCGACAGGCTGTGGTGCGCTAGGCTGTCTGCTGCCTTTCTATTACGGCCATCACTAAGTCTTTTTCTTCAGCAATTTCTGCTGCAATGGCTTATCTCTAGAATTGGACCAAACATGCTGGCCTTTACTCCCTCTGCAGGCATGGGTGAGTCTGTGTGCCCTTGATCCTGTCACCAGTTGACTGGTGAATAATAGATCAGCAGTGTTGTTCAGTTAGTTAACCTATCAGTGGTCAGAATGTTACGGCTGACTGGTGTACATCCTAAAATCATAATATTTCATAACACAAAATACTTGCACGTCCATTTAACACATACAGTACATACAGTATTTTTCCACTATTGCTTAAACAGGTTCTCATTCAAGCAAGCAGTTTATAGCTTTACAATGTAATATATCACGACTAATCAGGCAAAGGTTCATCTTTTTTTTCTTCATTAATGTCTCTCTTTTTCCATTATTTTCTACATTGTACAGCGATACTAAAAGCATCGAAAATATGAAATAATCTCCCCTGAATAGGTGATGTTGAGATGTGTCTGCTAATTGACCTCTATGAAGCAGTCGTGTAGGCTGTAATATACTGTATGACATTATATATACTGCATGGCTGTATGTTAACTGGTGATTTCTGAGGCTGGGAACACTAAATTAACTTACCCTTCGCAAAAGAGGTAAACCATGGGCTTCCTTTGCTGAGACGGTCCTTGTGAGAGCCGATTTCAGCATAGCGTTTGATGGTGTTTGTGACTTATACTGTAATATACTGTAGTTTTAAAGATCTTTACTTAATTACATAATTCAGCATGTTATTTCATCAATTTTAAATCGTTGGTATTGGTAAAAAAAAAAAAAAATTGCTAAGAAAAATGCCGAAATTATAAAAGTTATGTCCAAACTTTTTTCCACTTTGGAAATGTACAGTAAAGGTGAAGTCTGTCTCGATAAGATTTATCTTGATAAAGTATCTCGACTCCTCAATAAGCAAGTCTGACTCTTTCAGCAATTTTTGTAAAAAGAACTTAAAAAGCCCTGAGAAGTTGCTGAGTATCAACACAACTACAGTACGCAGTGCAGAGAAACTTTTCAGGCTGGAGGCTAAGGAAGGCAAACTAAGACCATTTCTTTGTGTTATTCTGGTCTCTTCTTGAAATGGTTATATAGTAAATTACAATGCAGTATCAGCATACTGTAATACTGTACTTTTTTAAAACTTTTTTTTTTTTTACCATATTATAGTATTAGTTCCTCTTCATCCACCACTCAGATAATATCTGGTCATCAGTATAGTCCTGAGTTTGCTGCTGCTTCCTGATTATTGGAGTAAGGAGGGGAAAAAATGTGTGTATAATGATTGTGTACCTATAAAGTGTATCTCTCTGTTACCTGATAAGAGAGCAAATGAGTTTAGGGATGAAGCGGATGCACCTAATACACCAGCAGAGCAGTAAATAATATATACTGTATATACATATCCAACTATTACAACAGCTACAGCATATTCGTTAATTCCTTGCAATATAGAGTAAACTGCCTGGCCAAAAAAGGTTGCGCATTCTAATATTTGGTTCGACTGCCTTTAGCTTTGATTTCAGGGCGCAATCTGGTGACTAGTTCGCGTGTGAAAATGATTCCTCATGCTCACAGAACCATTTGAAGCAACCACTGATCATAACACTGCCTCCAGAAGCGTGTACACTGGGCACTATGCATGATGGGTGCATGGCTCCATGCGATTCCCTTCTTACCCTGATGCACCCATCACTCTGGAATAGGTTCAATCTGGACATATCAGACCATATGACCTTTTTCCATTGCTCTAAAGTTGTCCATTCTTGATGCTCCCTACCAAATTAAAGCCTTTTTTTCTGATTAGTCTCACTAACACTAACACTAACAATCACCCCATACAGCTTTAAGTTCTTGTCACATTGTGTGTTTGGAAATGCTCTTACTTTCACTATTAAGCATAGCTCTGATTTGTACTGGCCATTTTTTATGATGTAACTTCACCAAGCGTTTAAGTGATCCGTTTGTTTTTTATTTCCACATTTCTTACACGATTCAGCACTATACTTCCATTTTTGAATAATGCACTTGACAGTGCTTAACCCAATTCCAGTAATTCCTGTAATTTCAGTAATCTCCCTAGTTGTTTTCTTTGCTTGATGCACATCAATAAATGGGACATCCGTGATTTTGTTATGGGAAGATGTGCGTTTACCTTTGTTTTTTAACATATGAGCAGTATACAGTATGAGCAGTTCTAATAACTTTGCTAAATGTTTGTGATCTGTGTTTCTTACTCACATACTGTACCAAGTTATCTAGTCTCACCTACTTTATATTTCTCCTTCTATACTGTTGTGGTCAATATTATCCACTATCAGAATTATTACAGAATTATAGTACAGAATTTAGCAAGAGTTAACAAGAGTATCTCAGTATTTAGTACAGACTGCATAAAACGCACTGGACAAACCCGCCATTGGAGCTCATCTGTGGGGTAGCTCTGGTTGTCACTATCTTGGCAGAAGCTGACTCCACCTAAACCTCGGTTAATCCACTCACTGTCTATACCGCTTAATCCTGTATACAAGGTCGCAGGGGCCTGGAGCCTATCCCAGGAGACTTAGGGCACGAGGCGGGGTACAACCTGGACAGGATGCCAATCCATCGCAGGGCAAACACACATACATACATACATACATACATACACTCACACATTGATTCACACACTACAGCCGATTTTTGGCATGCTTTTGGATTGTGGAAGGAAACTGGAGTATCCGGAGGAAACCCACCAAGTATGGGGAGAACATGCAAACTTCAGGCACACAGAGACGGGAATCGAACCCGGACCCTGGAAGCCACCATGTTGCCTCCGGTCAATCCATAAATATTTGAATATATACAAGTCCTGTGTTAACTACTATATTTCTTGCATTGTACAGTAGCTGTCACTCAAATCAGTCACGACCCAATTATGTATCATTTTATGGCCAAATATAATTGTAACTGATTGTAATAAAAGTTCCATAAAAATTCACCCCATACAATTGTCATGAAAGGGAAATCTATCTATAGAGACCAAAGCTGTTTTTGTACCAGACTGTAAATGTTTATTTCAGTTTTTAACATATAGTCAGTGTCTATGGGGATTGACTCACTTTTCGATCCAGCCCCCAGTGGACATTCAAGGAACTGCACATTTTGGCACTTCCATGCTAGCTCCATTTTTCAAAACCAGGCATTACCCCTTGGTATTAAATAGTCTTACCAATTAGCCTTTTGTATCCGGATATTAATATCTGGGGGTTATATTCAATATTCATACTAATACAATAAGAGGAGAGGTGTAAGATAAAGACATTATATGTTTGTCTTTAGTGCTCCAAATATTAATATCTATGTCTGTAGTTGGATTTTAATCTGAAGAGGGAGCAGTCTACCAACCAGATGTAATTTTGTATCAGCCCTATGCCCCTGGAAACACTGGAAAAATTAAATCGGAGGTAAAACTGGCAGCAGTGTCAGCATAGGAGGCTTCGCATACAGTTATTACTTCTGTCTCCGCCTGCCTGTTTCTGAAAACCGAAACAATCCAGTAACCGAATTTAAACCACAGTGACCCTGACCACGAATGACCGACGCATGTTCATTTTAACGAATGCAGTCTTTGTCCTATGAGTGTGAAACCTGCACCCTTTATACTCGTGCCCTTCTGTCTCTCTCGCACATCATATGAAAGTAAAAAAAAATAAAATAATTTTCTTTTGTGCTCCAGGGGATCCCTGTCTGGGTGTGATCTAATCTTAGATAGACAGCATTTTTTGCAAGCTTTGGCAAACAAACCAAAAAAAAAAAAAAAAAACAATAAAATAATAATAACAGTGTGTCTTCTATTCCTACCTGCATTTGTATTCGTTCAGAACACATCATCTGTTCAATCCGAATGATGCATTTTTATTCGGTTACATCCCTGATATGCACAATGTGGGCCTCGTAATTTGCACTGAGCGATAATCGGAGTGTAATTTTTTGACAAACGCATGTGTGTTCTGTATGTGCGTGTATATATATACAGTATATGCGTGTATGCGTGCAGACGCCAGCACAGCAGCAAGCTCTCCCTGGTGGCCACTAATAATGCTATGATGGGTTCAGCCAAAGCTCATTCCCTCCATCATTCAAGTTCAAAAATGACTTATCTCCAACGTTCATTTTTCAATCCATAACGCCGAGGCACAGAGTGCAAAGTTTATTATATAATGCCAGTCTATTACCCTCACAGCAATAAATGTTCAGGTTTTAACCAGAGAGAGTGATATGGCAGGAAGAGAGAGTGTACTTTTACCAGCATTATGCAGCTGACAAGAAGCACTCTTCTTTCATATGTCTCTGAATGTCCTGGTGTGTGAGTCAGCGCAGAGCCACGCCAATTATTCGCTAATTCTGTCGCGCTTCTTCTCCCTCCAATGTCTCTTCGTAGCGCTTTCTTCCTCTGTAATCCATTGCTCTGTGTAATTAGATGTCACCGGGAGCTTACACCTATTCTTATCTGAGGTAGGGAGAGTTTGTGTGTATATATGCATGTGTGCGTGTGTGTGTGTGTGTGAGCCAAGCTAAGAGGCCAGAAAGTGGACAGGCATACGGTGGGACAGACAGAATCATACACACACACACACACACACACACACACACACACACACACACACACACACACACACACACATGCACAGCTTAGCTTCAGACCAAAGGCTGGCAGTGCCAGCGGCATCACGTGTGTATGGCTCCGGAGTCTCCGTGCTGTCCTGTTTTCTCCCCTCGCTTTGAAGACAGAACATGGCCAGAGTCTGCGCAATATGCTCCAATCTGCTCTCGCAGGCAACACACACACACACACACACACACACACACACACACACACACACACACACACACACACACACACACACACACACACACACACACACACACACGCTGACTCCTGGCCAAACAAACAGACGTGCCTCAGTCCAACACACATGCACACACACGCATATGGACGCAGACACACACAAGCACACACACACACACACACACACACACACACACACACACACACACACACACACACACACACACACACACACACACAAAATGCTGCGGCTCTACCCTAAATCAGCCTGCTAAAGATTTCGCCACTGTATGAGGCCAATATTGTTGGGCGACTCGGAGTAAAGGATTTGCATTTATAAGTGTTGCTTCCTTTCAGAGCTACAACAATGGGGCGCTATGCGATGATGTCGGCTCATGATAGAAACTCCTCACTCCCGCAAACACAGAGACGGAGATAACGGAGCGAAAAAAAATGATCTAATCTTAGATTACGGCTTTTCTATCAAAAAGCTTTTGCGTTGCTGTTAAACCCTTACATTGGTTCATGCATAAATTATGTATTTCATATTCCTGATAAAGAACTACCCAAATGTTAAATAATGTTCAAGGGGTGTTCAAGTCGAACCGGGATTTTGATTGTGCAGAATAACAGAATAACAGAACCTACCCTTATTTCTCTGTATAATCCCCTGCTACACTAATGGACTTATCCCAGTATTTTACTAGCGCATGAATACCATTGAGGCTTTGTCAGTACGCCAGAGCCTGCTTCACGTCTGAAACGCTGGCCTCCCAGGAACTCCTTTAATGCCCCAAACATGTGGAAATGACCTGGAGCGAGGTATGCACGGGGGATGTGGAAATAACTCCCAGATGAGTTCCTGTAATGTACAAGTGGTGTTCGTGAATGACTGTGTGTACAGTTCCTACAGACAGATGTGTCTCTTCCGCAAGCTGGCAACAAGTCATCTGTCGATTTTCCATTTGCTGAATGTTCACAGGGACAGGGCTCGAGCCACCTCGTTTAGAATCGTCATTCATTGACGTACTGTACGGCCTCCTTTAAAATGTTTGCATTATTCAGATGTTTTACTGCAGCTAAGAGTCTCGTCCCTGTCCCGCGCTTGAGGTCTTCTGTAAATGTCGATCGCTTTTACGCAGTCCTTCATGAGAAATTTCATCACAAGTCCCGGTTTGACTTGAACGCCTCTTGTCATATTCAAATGAATTGAAACAGTAATTAGGCTGCGTTTTTATCCTGGCACAGACAGAGAAAACATTAGCATACTAAACAGTTACATAAGCCTTAGTGTAGAATATATGTTATTTATTGCATGGCCTATGAAATGACATTTAACATTCATCCACAGAAATTGCCTGACTGCTGAATGCTTATACACATGTAGGAACGTAACTACTCACAGTTAACATCCTGTTGAGGAACAGATACATAAATAAAAAAAGAAATGAATAATGTATAACATAAATAACATGCAATTATTCAGAGACCTTTCGCTATATCAAGGGTCATTTAACGAAAACCCTAGGAAAACTTCATGTTATTGGATATTTGTAGAACATGAGATAGGGAGCGTAGCAATTTTATACTAATTTTATATTGTGAATTGTGTTGTCAGTTATTATTTAAAAATGTGGCAAAATGGGAGGACCCTTTTCCCCTTAAAAATGCCAATATACCCCATCAGGCATAACATTTAAACCAGCGGGAGGTGACATGAATAATATTGATCGTCTCATTATAGTGGCACATGTCAAGGAGTTCTGTATATTTGGCAGTGAGGGAGGAGTCAATCCTTGATGTTGACGCATGAGAAAAGAAAAAAATGCGCAACCATACAGTACAGTAAGTGCGAGATTCTGACTAGCGCCAAATGGTGATGGACCGCGACACTCCAAAATCCAAAACAGTAGATCTTGTCTATATGCAGTGCAGTGGAGTAACTTTCAAAAGTGGTCCAAGGAGGGGTCATGGGAAGAACAGAAGAAGGATAGCCCATCTGGTCTTATTTCACAGACAAGCTAGTGTTGCACAAATTGCAGAAAAAGGGTTAATACTGGTTCCAGTATAAAGGTAACAGAACTCCCTGTGTATAAATGTATCAGGCTGCGTAGCTGCCGACTGGTCAGGGAGACCATGCTGACTCCTGTCCGTCGTCACCTACAATGGGGATGTGAACATCAGAACTGGACCACAGAGCAGCGCAAGCAAGGGTCCTGGAATGATGAATCCCGTGTTCTTTCACATCATGTGGATGTGCGTCGTTACGTGGGGAAGACGTGGCACCAGGATGCACTATGGGAAGAAGACAAGTTGGCTGAGGCAGTGTAATTCTCTGGGCAATGTACTGCTCGGAAACCTTGTGTTCTGCCATTCATGTGGGTTTTAATTTGACACATACCACCAAGACCAAGCACACCCCTTGATAGAAGCTGTATTCCTTAATAACAGTGGCCTCTTTCAGCAAGATAATGCACACTGACACGCTGCAAAATGGTTCAAAAAACTGTCTGAGGAAGACAACAACGAGGTGTTGACTGTTCGAGCATCTGTGCATGCGCTGGACAAACAAGTCTGATCCATGGAGGTCCCACCTCGCAACTTACAGGACTTAAAGGATCTGCTGCTAATGTCTTAGTGCCAGATACCACGACACACCTTCAGCAGTTTTGTAGAGTCCATGTCTTGATGGATTGAAGTGAAACCTACTCAATATCAGGCAGGAGGTTTTAATGTTATGGCTAATACTTTGTATGAATCTGGGATGATTTGCACATGTGTTTTGAATTCTCTGATAGTAACCCACACAGCCTGGATGCACTGGATCGAGACTGACTTCAAGCAGGCATTCTAGCTCACTAACAAGGTAAATGAAGAATGCTTTGATGTCATTTGAATAAACGAAAACAAATTAGATGAATTTATCTTTAGCTTGGCTGACACTAGAAAAAGAATTAAATTATCATCAGAAATATTTCAGGTGAATATTATGTAAAAAAAATAATAAATGAAGACAGATTTTTAAAAGATATTTGCCAACATCAAATACAACACTTTAAAAATGATATTAATGGTTAATGATAATGATGAGAAAATTGACTGTGATATTAAGAGAGTGATTAAATCGACACTGTTATTTATCTCTTGGGCCAGGCAGCACTCACTTTGAAAAACTAGACAATTGATTTGTAAATGATTATACAAAAAAAACACTGTTTTACTGCACACTACTGTGTAATCACTTAAAAATCCATCATCCAGCAGAGTTTTCGCTATCGCCACTGCAATCAAGCAGCTCGGCACTGCACAGCTACTAATATTCCATTCATCCATCTAGGAACCTCCGTAATCCAACTAGGGAGTGTGGAGATTTCCTGACCGTGGTAGGACCTCCGGTCACCAGTCAGACGCTCATTCACACCACGCTACGGGCAATCTGGGAACACCAATTAGCCTAATCTGCATGTCTTTGGACTGTGGGAGAAATACCTCAGAGTACCTCGGGGTACCTAGAGGAAAGCCATCAAGCACGGGGAGGACATGCGAACTCCACGCACACAGACCTCGAGGTGGGAATCGAACCCGGACCCTGGAGGTGCAAGGCCACAATGCTAACCACTAAGCTACTCCTTCAACATAAAATGGTAGAATTATTTTTTTTTCCGTCTTTTAACCTGGACTACTGAATCTCTTATCAGAATTTATTTTTAAATGGTAAATTGTGAGCACAGAAAAATCTACATCATACACACCTATTGTATGACATTCATAATATTCCTGTGTAGATTGCAGAAAATTACCATACTGGAGGAAAATAATACTGCATGCTACAGAAAGCATGAAAAACACACAAGATACCTTTAAAATGCATAAAGAATCTATTTAGAAGGACACTGTGGCACTCTGAATCAAAACCGCATCAGATTGTGAGGTCACTAGAGATTCCCACTCCTACACATGAACACACAATGCTGCTGTGAAGGCAAACAGAAACCTCTCTCCACACTATGCTATTAATACAGCTGTCTAACCTTTGGTTATCTCATCATGCTTTCTCTCTCTCTCTCTCTCTCTCTCTCTCTCTCTCTCTCTCTATCTGTTTCCCACTATATTATGTTAAGCCTACAAACAGGTCTAACCCTAACCTCTGTATTTAAAGAGAAGCCACTTAAATAAAATGAATATTTTTTGTAGTAGATAGATAGATAGATAGATAGATAGATAGATAGATAGACAGATGGATAGATAGATAGATAGACAGATGGATAGATAGATAGATAGATAGATAGATAGATAGATAGATAGGCTGCCAGACAGACAGACAGACAGACAGACATATAGATAGATAGATAGATAGATAGATAGATAGATAGATAGATAGATAGATAGATAGACAGTCAGACAGACAGACAGATAGATAGATAGATAGATAGATAGATAGATAGATAGATAGACAGACAGACAGACAGAAAGACAGGCTGCCAGATAGATAGAAAGATAGATAGATAGATAGATAGATAGATAGACTGCCAGACAGACAGACATGCTGCCAGACAGACATGCTGCCAGACAGACAGACAGAAGGATAGATAGATAGATAGATAGATAGATAGACAGACAGACAGGCTGCCAGACAGACAGACAGACAGACATATAGCTATATTAAAGGTCACTCTTACCTATCTGCATGTCTAAGTTGAGGAGTTTGCTTTCAGAGGGGAACAGGATCTTTGGAGGATCTTCAGTCAGAGGAGCTGTAACACACACAAACACACACACACACACACTGTTAGACTGACCATCAATACCACATTGTGCTGTCTTCTTTATATAACCAGTTTCAGCAAAGCACCACTAAATCACACACAAATCTGCCACATATATTTATGCTTTGCTTCTCTCGATCCATTTCTAACACACGCTGTCACACACTCGCTCACTATCATCGCTCTAGAATCTCGCTCGCTGCGTAGGCAGTCTGCAAATTACAGGTCATTCCTTCCAGTCCAGTCCAGCTCAGCGCCACTCTCCCCTCTCCCCACCCTGCATGTGTGTGTGTGTCCTGCTCGATCGAGACTGCTCCAGTCTTATTTGTTCAGTTGCAGTCATTTGAGCACATGCAAATCTAGCAAACTGCTTCACTCCGTGTGCATGTCGTGATCTAGGGAGGTTACGGGACGCCTGAGCGTGAAGGTTTGCGCGTGTGTGAACGAATCGACGTGACGGAGAAGAGAGAGGTAATTAGAGCAGGTGTATTGTAAGCACCGGTGTATGGGTCGTATTCGTAACTCCAGACTGCCTTTGAGCTGAGAGTGTGTGTGATGTGGTGTGTGGGTAACAGACGGGGGCACTGGTGGAGCTTTAAGCCGTGTGATCGCTCATCCAAAATCCAATTTTCCTTCGCCGGCAGAAAGCGCACTGGCCCTTCCCGCCAGATTAGTCCGGGCCAGTGGCGGCTGGCAAGCAGCAAATTAATGAATTACTCTGTGGAATATATTCTCATCACAACCCTGACCCAGAGCACATACTCTTTCCAGGCAGCGATTCTAAGCTAGAGGAATGCACTCAGACACACACACACACAATGTTTCTTATGTCATACATGTGCTGTATATTGACGACGAGAAGTCTGTCAAAGATGGGACGCTCTCGATCAGTCCCACTGCTTACTATAAATAACTCCGTGAAACAACCTGAGTGAAAGTTAGTTAAATTACCAACATTCAAGCAACGATATTCAGGTTTTAAAGGTCAAGCGTGTGACTATTCTCTCAGGATAGTCTAAATTAAAAAGCTCAATCTCGTCCTCTTTTTTTTTTTTTTCGAGGAGGGATGAAAAATACAGAATTGTTATTATGCACAGCGGCTCACCCGTGGGATATAACCGTAATTGGGCACAATTCGGGTAAAGTAGTGCAGTCAAACAGAAAATATTCCATTTAAATTGGGATCAAGTAAAATGAGTATTCTAAAGCACTCCTGATTTAAACTGTGCTGCGTAATTAGAGCCTTTATTCCTGCTCCTGTTATTACACTTTAATAACGAATATTTTACTCAGACAGGCCGAAGAAAGACGGAAGCCAAGAAGCAGACGAGCGTCTCCGAACGAAGCGCCTGACCGAACGGTAACACCTTCGTATTCTCTTTAAAAGCAGCCCAACATATGCTAAATGTTCTCGTGTAAAAAAAAAAAACAGATGCAAAAAAAAACAGAAAAAAGAAATAAAACATAAAACATAACCACCCCCCCCCCCCCCCCCCCCCCCCCCCCCCAAGGTAGAGTGGAACGGTGAGACGATTTTCACATGCTCCTGGAGAGAGAGCTGGAAAAGCTGGCTCAAGAACGAGGGAGGGGTGCGATGTGAAGAGGGGGGGGACGTGCACGAGGAGAGGAAGAGGAAGATAGAGGAGTGCGAGCCAGCACTGTGGGGGAGCGGTTAGACGCAGCAGGATGGAATCTACCGAGAAAAAGGAGGGGGGGAGAAAAGTGGTCCTCTATTTAACCTCTAGTTTTGAGAGCATGTGTGTGAGAGAGGGAAAAAGTGAGTGGTGTCCTCATAGCACACACACACACACACACACACACACACATATATATATATATCCACTCTGAGACTGTTCGTAAGCTTTGTGACTGACAGACTGAGAGTAGGAGAAGTGTTATAGTACAGACTCCTTCTGAGATTCACAGCTCCTTTTCCCATACACACATACACCGGGCGAAATCAACTGTCTCCGAGTCGCAGTCTCCGCTGTGTATTGCGCGAGTTTCCCAGAAGTGTGTGCGCCGCGTGGCGTGAATAATAGATCTGAACTCTAAGTCGACCACGGAGCCCCGGAGCTGCTACGATGCTTTATTTATTTATTTATTTATTTATTTATTTTTTTTATTCCGTCAGTGGATCGGTACTCGCCCAACGAGCAACTGTACGCTACGCATCCTACGCGCGATTCCGTTATACAGTGCACCTCTTACGCGTACTGTGATCGCACCTCCGGATCCACGCTGTAGTGTGAACCGGCCATACGCTTAACCAAGGTGTGATCCCGCGACAAGCTGTGTCCTTCCCTTAACCGCGTTCCATAGTAGAGAAAATAGGGCAGATTTGATGCTTCAAAAGACATGAGGAGCTATTTGGGGGAGTACACTCTGGCTGACAGAAGTGCATATGTTCCACTTTAGAGAACCATCCTGATCCCGCGGAGCTGTTTTACTGTCACAGCCAGATCTTTATACGGAGAGTTACTCGTGTGCGCGGGCTTTTGACAAACACACGCAGCTAGGAAATAAAAGTAGAAAACATCAGAAGATGAAGGGAACCAAGTAGGGAGATACATAAAAAATTAATTGATGTTGCAAGCATCACCGTATGTGTGTACGCATATATGTGTGTGTGTGTGTGTGTGAGCTCAAGGGCTTAGACACTTAGCAAGAATTTAGCAGCTTCTGTAATTAAGCCTTAATTAATTATGATTACATAACACTCCACCCTGATTAAGGACACATACTCACACACACACACGCACACAGGTACACGCTCACACACTCACACGCCTCACACACACACTTACACACCTTGGCCTGATTAGACTTAACAGATGCGCGATGTTGTGTGCATGTGTAAAGTATGTGCGATCACAACTCCGGTGCGCCGCGGGAAAGGCGGCACGAGCTCGGAACAACATCAGGAAATGTGAATCATCCGCGTGCGGCAGAGTGAAAATATGTATGTGTGACATGTGACAAATATGATACACGCATGTACTGTAGGAAGTCTCGCTCTCGCGCTCGCTCCAGAGCTGCAGCATCTCCGGAGCATTAAAGACTCCTCTGCGTTGCGATCGATCTCTAAAGCTGGAGGATTTCTTCCCAGTGTTCGAGCTCCAGAGCTGCTTCCGCAAAGCTGTTGAAACAACTCCAACTTGAGCGAAAGTGTCTTCACTCCGCTTTCTGTTTCTATGGTGATTCGGTAGCGTGGGCACCGTTGGGCTAAGGTGTGCGGATCAGAGAAAGGACTGGCATCGCCCTTGGCACACCTCCACAGGCCCCTTTTGCAAAAACACACACGCACGCACACACACACGCACACACACACACACACACACACACATGCACACACACACACACACACACACATCCATAGACATGCACAGCATCCAGTCCCAATCTGCTGTTGGCATGGTCACCACACAGGTGGCCATGGAAACTGTGTAATCTGAAATAGCTTTCACACAGAAAAATGTGTAAGTACACCAGCGCGCGTCTTGTGCGAGTGCCGTCTCCACCGATCTCCGGCCGTATAAAGCTTAGAGACGAGCAATTAGACTCCTAACACTCGCAGCGTGGCGGAGACTAAAGCGGTGTTCGTGTTGATAAGTAGGACTGCGGTTCCGTTAATTAGTAACAGAATCACTGTCAATCAAACTCAGATCTTCTTAGTTCAGTCCTCCGTTTTTATTGTGTGGGATTTTAAATCGTTTTAAATCTCGTTTTTTTTTTTACCTTAAAATCGTAAAAGTCTTTATATACCGAACCATACTGTATGCAACAGTTCAAAACGAGAGCTTCGCAGAAGTGTCAAATGTAATGGAAGATGATTTGTTCTAATCTCCTCCGAGGATTATGGATCATTCGTTGTTTGTGTGAGTGTGTGGCTATAATTTGATAGGAAATGATAGTCAATCATACTCAGTCATCTCTGGTCACATTCATCTCCCATAATAATATCAGTGCCCTCTACATACAGTATATACACACACACACACACACACACACACACACACACACACACACACACAGACGCAGCAATGATATCTTTGTCTTCATTGTGACATTTTAATCCAGTTTTCTCCTTGATTGACTTTCTTTCAGAACAGTCTCCTCCACTCTGTGTGTGTGTGTGTGTGTGTGTGTTGTTGTGATTGTGTGTGTGAGCAAAAATAGAGTACTAATATACCATGTTCTGACTTGGGTTTCTTCTTGTCATTTAGATTAAAAATGTACATGTGGAATTTGTCTTGTTGCGAAAATACATTGCAATGTGTACCCACCTACCCACCCACATCCCCGCCACACACACACACACACACACACACACACACACATACATGCACACGCAGACAAAAAGCCTGAAGGTCCAAAATCATGTTCGCAGTAATAGATTGTCAGCATGTACTCAAAAACAAGAAAGCCATTTTGTGTCTCTGAGCTGTTACTTTTTCTCAGGCTGAAGGCCATCAGATTTTACACAGTAAAAAAAAAAAAAAAATCCAAAAGAACTAGCACGAGGAGCAGACGCCGGAGCAATTACTGCAAGTGTGCCACTGTTCAAAATGACCAACGTCTGTCTGAATGCGACCTGCGGTCCGGCACTCAGACAGATGTATTGTACACACTCAACTCAACTTTTTTTTTTCGGGAAAAAGTTTGGAACTTAAAAATCAGGCATTATTCAGCTAATTATAGCCATATGCTAACTCCAAATTTCTCTTTCTCATGCTGCAGTGTTCCAGATGTACAAACTACACAGTTATACTGTAGCGCAGGCAGTATGTACGTCTGGTCTACCATTACCGATCACATGACCACCGGACCTGTTGATTATTTCTGTTAATCACAGACCATCTGTTTGATTACAAGCGGCGAAACCATCAGAGCATGAACTTACACAGTTTCTGGTAGAGGAGAGCTTAATTCCCTTGTGTGTTCATCAGTGTGTTTGGAATTCATCAGTATGGTAAATGGCTCGGGGAAAGGCACACGACTTTAGTTCATTAGCTGAATTTGTACACGAATAAATTTACCGCGCGGTGTCCGGCAAAGCGCTGCAATCGCACTACAAATGTATGGGAGATTTCCAGAGTTTGAAATGACAGCGTTATTTATGAAGGCCGTTCAAGTCAAACCGGGACTTGTGATGACGTTTCTCGAGGAATGAAGCTCACGATTGACATATCAAGCTCACGATTGAAGATATCAAGCACGGTACGGTGACAAGACTTTCATTTTCAGTAGAACAGTTGGACGGTGCAAACATTTTAAATTAGGTCGTACATCCGTGAATGACGATCCCAGCCGTGGTGGCTCGGAGCCCACTGCAGTCGTTCAAGTAAACATTCATTGAGTGGAAAGCCTGTTCCTTACAAAAATTGATGGATAACTTGTCACCAACTTGCGGAAGAGACGCATCTGTCTCTGAGAAATGTACACACAACATTCACCAACAGGAACCCGTCTGGGAGTTATTTCCAAATCCCCCGTACAGTCCTGACCTCACTCAAGCCATTACTCACATGTTAGGGGCATTAAAGGAGTTCCTGGGAGACCAGAAGTTTCGGACGTGAAACATGGCTCCAGAAAACTGACTGAAACGAGGTGAGAAGTGCATGAGTGTAGCAGAGGATTCTATAGAGGAATAAAGGTAGTTTTTACTCTCATAACTGTGTTCTTTTAAAAGGTCCTGGTTTGACTTGTACAATACCAACCTTAATACATAATAATAATAATACGTAATAATAACCTCTCGTAGCCAGAGCTGATGGGCCGAGCTCCCTCAGAGGGGGCGGGATGAGAGTTACTTAGTGCTCCCACATTAATCACGGCTCTACAGCCAATCAGGAGCGTCTGTGAGCTCGCGCAAGCGGAAGGGGAGGATAGCGCTGTCCTCCGAGGGTGTTATGCCGCCCCCGACGGTGCGAGAGTGAGCAGCTCGAAAATATGCGGTCGACTGTCGTCACGTGCTTCGGAGGAAACACGTGATAGTCTACGGCCCTGGTGGTAGTGGTAGTACTAGCCTTAATGTGAGAGCCCCCTAGTGACGGGGAGGAATTGGACACGACTAAATTAGGGAGAAAATCTGGAGAAGAAAAAGCCTATTTAACCAATTAAACTCTCAGGATCTGCATCTTATAATAACAAACTCATTTTCTCTTAGTATTTTCGTAGTTACTACAGTAAAGGTAATGAAGTATTGAGAAACTTTAGGTTTTTTTTTATTTTTTTTATTTTATAAACTTCCAAAAATAACTCTACTTCAACATTACACAAATGATGTCTTTTGTCTTTGTACTTATGAATAAAAATACATATTCATAGACAAAATAAAAAAGGATAATTAAACTGATGGGGGAAAAATGTCTATTACCAGTTACCAAAGTTTGTTCAGAGTTGTTTTTGGCAATTACAACTTCGAGACATCTGCTGTGAAAAGTATGTTCTGTGAAGCCTTCTGGTTAAAATCTTTGCCCCATTCCTCTTGGAAAATCATCTTTCTCTCAAGGTTACTAGGGTCTTTATAAAGAACTTGAAAACTGTGCTCACTTTTATTATAGAAATCATTTAAAATAATTTTTTCAGCTTCTCCCCAGATTCAGTTTTTGGCCAAAAAGAATAATTAATTAAGCATTGCTTATACTTTGTAGGGTTGTAGGGGGGCATGGAGCTTATGCCAACCTATCCTGGGGGACACCCTGTATAGGATGCCAAGTCATCGCAGGCCACAAATGAACACGCACGCACGCATGCAGCACGCACGCACGCACGCACACACACACTTTTATACACCCTGGGAAATTTGGAAATGCCAATCGGCCTGTACAGTAAAGTTCCCTATAGTTTCCAAGCACATTGCCCATTAATTTTTTTAACATATCTTTGCTCATATTTATAAAATGTAAAGTATAGTTACACAGCGTCATAGTGGTTAGCACTGTGGCCTCACACCTGCAGGGTCTGTGTGTGTGGAGTTTGCATGTTCTCCCTGTACATGGTGGATTTCCTTCAGGTACTCAGGTTTGCTCCTACAGTGCAAAGACATTCAGGTTAGGCTAACTGCCATTCCCAAATTGCCTGCAGTGTGTGTGTGTTTGTCTGCCCTGCAATGGATTGGCACCATGTCCAAAGTGCACCCTGCCTTGTTTCTGAGTCTCATCAGGTATAGAAGGTGAATGGATGAATGAATTTGCAGTAGTATAGTGAAATTATTTATGTTAAGCTTTTATTTGTCATATCTTATGACCTAGTACAATTCTTTCTTTGCATATCACAGCACGAGCAGTTCAGAGCTCAGGGTTGGCCACGATACAGCACCCCTGGAGCAGCCGTGATTAAGGAGCTCCACAGTGGCAGCTTGGTGGTGCTGGGACTCGAACCACCGACCTTCCAATCAGTAACCAGTGCCTTAACCTTTTTGAGCCACCACTGCCCACATACACTGCCAGTGAAAGGTTTGGACACCATCTAAGTCCATTTCTTTCTTTCTACATTGTACAACAATGCTGAAGGCATCGGAAATATGCAATAATCTCCCTTAAGCAGATGATATTGAGATGTGTCTGCTACTTATGCTCTGTAAAGCCTTCATAACTGCCCTAATCTGAGGTGCTGTTAATTTGTGATTTCGGTGAATCTGTGATTTTTGATTCCTGATAACTCTCCTCTGCAGTAGAGGTAAGGTTTGGTCTTGCTTTCCTGAGATGCTCTTCATGAGAGTTTCATCATGGTGCTCGATGGGTTTTGCAAATGCACTTGACTAAACTGTTCTTGTAAGAAATATTCCAGAACAGCTGACCGTTGTGTCTTAAAATAACAGCATTAATTGCCCAATGCCGTTTGTGTTAATTCATAGTACTGAAATATCCAGTATTGTTCTGGAATGTAGAAAATTAATCACAAAACAAAAATACTCACTCACTCATCTTCTATACCGCTTTATCCTCTATTCAGGGTCGTGGGGAGCCCGAAGCCTATCCCAGGAGACTTAGGGCACGAGGCGGACCCTGGACGGGTTGCCAATACATCGCAGGGCACACGCACATACACACACTCACACATTCATTCACACACTACGGGCAATTTGGGAACGCCAAATCTGAATGCCTTTGAACTGTGGGAGGAAACCGGAGTACCTGGAGGAAACCCACCAAGCACAGTGAAAACATACAAACTCACACATGCACACAGAGACGGGAATTGAGCCTGGCCGGGAATCGAACCTGGACCCTGAATGTGCAAGGCGACAGTGCTTACTACTACACCACCGTGCCACCTAAAACAAAAAAATATTTAAATTAAATAAAAACATTAAATAATAACTAAAATAATAATTAAAAACGGGTGTCCCCACGCTGGCAAGCTGGATAACATGATAAGCCTTTGCGTCACAATTATGTTCTTTATCATTCATATATTTTGTTTATGTTTTCTATGTATATGTCAGGTGTCAGAGGCGATGACAGTCGCGCTGAATGCTTTTATTAAAAATACCGACTGGCAAGCAAAAACAAATCAATCCACAGCATTAAAAACTGAATCCAAAACCAGGCCAAGGGTCGGCTGATGTACAAACAGGTGTTCAGATAATGAGACCATGATCAGGAACCGGGAGAGAAAAGCAAAATGAGCAAACATGAAATAGAGGCGTGGGATGTCAGACGGATGAACAGAACTGAATAAATGTTTGACAAAGTGTCATGATGTTTCACAGTGTGTTAGCGTGGTGATGATTGAGTCCAGGTAATTACTGTAATCAGTAATCATTTGAACTTGAGCTTGTGAACTTGAGCATTTCTAGGCGCAGGTGCACTCTGGGAAATAGACTGAGGTACTGAATTCGATGTTGACATGACACTATTACAACAGTGCACTAAGGGCTTGTCCACTTGTACATGCGAATAAATAATAATAATAAAATAAACAATGTTTTTATTATGTGCTTTTGGTCTTTTGTCCATAAATGTAATTTATTTCCTTTGTACACCGATGAGACATAACATTAGAAACAGGAATATTATAATTGTCAGGGTTTTTGGTTCAACCGCTGAGCTCTGGCGTCTCGGGGCGTGGCTTCGCATTGGCTCTGAATCTATGCTGTGGTGTCTGGCACCAGCATGTTGACAGCAGATCCATTAAGTGCTGTGGGTTTCTGGATGGGGCCTGTGTGGATCAGACTTGTTTGTCCATCGCAACCCATGGGTGCTTGATCGGATTGAGATCTGGGGAATTTAGAGGCCAGGTCAGAATGCTCTTTGCCTGCCTTCCCCCGTACGCAGTGGGCTGTGGTGCACTCGCTGTTCTGCTCCCTTTCTATTATGGGGAGCATTTAGTTTTTTCATTCATTTCTGCCAGACGGGCTGGCCTTTGGACTTGAGCCCTGGCTGCCAATGATCCTGTCACCATTTTGTTGGTTTGCACTTGGTATATATTTTGTAACTCACATACTGTATCATTCCAGTCAGTGATAATTAAATCCACTGCTGATTGACCAGACAAACTAATGTCTTTCCTTCTCAGCCTATACAAGTGTGCCGTAATACAGTATACCAGAACATGTGCAGAATTTCTTATTGATATTATTAAGGTTAAAAGCTTATTAAAATGCCCGGGACATGCCTGTAAAATGATGCGATGTAAAGGAACTGAAGAGTGTTTTCAGGAATTCAGAAACATGTTTACACAAAGACGTTTCAACCTTTACAAAGGCTAGTACACTTCCTGTTTGTTTCTGTGCAATGATATCAGCGATGATTAAGCCTGTAAGCAACTGCTCAGCTAAGCTCAGATGTGTGATTTCCTTGACTGATGTGATTGCGGGGAACAGATTACGCGCGTTTGAGTACACTGCTCAGACGAAGACTAATACGGGCCTTGCCGATGCGATGCTCGTGATTTATCAGAACACTCAACAGGAACATCTGCCGCTGGTCACTGGACTCCCAGCACGCTCATCAATAGTGGCTGTGGTTTGTTCCATAGATCATTTGCTGAGTAATGCTGGCGTGATTAATCCTGATGCGGTGAACACACTACAAATGGCACGCACCGGCCAATGCCTTTCATGATTAGCTAATTGCACCCGACCGTTTAATATCCGATTAATTTGTGTGGTTCTTACTGGCATGGATTTAGATTTAATGGATGACAGAGATCAGGCGAAGCATGCGCATGCGTCTGCGGGAAAAGTGCGCTTGCGTGTGCGTTCATGAGCAGCTGGAAGGTCACAGAAATAATGGAAGTTAAGTGTGTGAGCATGCCAGTGCAGTAAAGTGGGTCTGCTGCGCTGTCACAGCTCTATAATGAAGTGCTTTATCACCGCAGTTAACGTTATGAAGACACAGCACCCTGAAATCTCTTTATTAAACAGCCTCAAGAGGGGAGAAGCATGCCGTATTAAAATACATACATTAATCTGTTCTATCCCGTTCTACCCTTTTTCTCATTGCAGCCGCCTCGGCGAGTGCTAACTATCTTGTTATATCTATCCTGTTATGTCATGTGTGTGAAGAACGTATCAAGTCATGAGCCTCGGACACTTTTTTTTTTTTTTAATTCGCAGCAGCGCTCAGGAGTTTGCACAGATTTTAATATTACCTGTCACACTCAGGTAAGTCGTTCGGCGCACAAGGAAGCCAGCGAAGGGCACCTCGCAGGTGTAGTTCCCGATGTCATCCTCTGTCACCTCCTGGATGGAAAGCGTGTCTCCAGACTGCAGTATACTTGGCCTCCACTGCCACTCACTGCATTCCTGCTCACCCGTAAAAAAAAAAAAGAGAGAGAGAGAGGTGGAGGTGGGGGGGGGGACCACAGTAAATCAATCAAGCATAAAGGGAACAATGACAGCTAGAAGGCAAACACACTCAACACTCTACCTTATACCACGTTATCTGTGGCTCCTGGCCAGGCTGGACGAAGTCCTGGATATCCGGGCAGGAAATGTCCTTGCTCTTGCCCAGCTCGGCTTTCTCGGTGTAGCGCAGTTTGGAGTTATAACAGACCGCTGTGTCATTATCGGCCACCATCAGAGTCATGGACACCTTCATGCAGAACGTCGAGTTCCTGTTAGAGCCAGAGAGAAACACACTTCACACTCAACCACACACTGCTCCACATACTGTATGAGGATTCCCACTGCATGAATACATGAAACATGCTTAAATCGGCGCGATAGCTGGCTCGAATCTGCTGTTTCAACTCCACTTGGCTATTAAATAATCGAGCGCTTAAACCCGGCCTGTAAAAGACTTTTTGTTCATAGCTGAGTTCAGACGATTAAACCTGACCTCGCTAAGGGAGGGGGAAATCCACACCAGTGCTTAGATAAAGAAATGTTAATTGTTGTTGCTAGCATGGCTAGCAATGAGGCGAAGCTGGTTACCCCTGCTAAGAATCATACTAATGATCTCAGTGGTGACTTTCAGTTTATTAGCTTTTATTGGGCAAATCAGCTGCTTTCATCACACACACGGCTCAGAGCACAGGGAATACAAAACCCACGTTAAAACGCCGACCAGTCTCTCGTTTCCTTTGCTGCGATCTCCTTCGGGATCAATTAAGTATATATCTACGTATCTATGTATCTATCTCTTGGCTTACTTTCCTTGTAAGGACCTTCCGCTGAGATTATTATGAATGTCCCTATTACACGCTACAGTCGGTCTAAGCCTAGATCTAACCCTTAATTTCAGTAACCAAAGGAAACCTCTCTCTTTCTCTCTTTTTCTTCTCTTTTTACATGAAAGCTTAAATGACACATTATAGGATTTATTCGTTTGCTTGCTGCCTAGTGGAGTTTGCACTGCTTGAGGCGCTGAATATTTGTATTCTGACATTCTGACACAATTCTGATAAAGAAATGACACTCGCACTCATTAGTATGTCCACAGAATGCTCACACAATCACCACACAGGACACAATGTCTGAATGCTGCATCCACACTATATAATACATCCTGTGCTTTCTCTTTCTCTCTCTGTCTCGCTGTATCTTCCTTCTCAGGTCTCACTTTGTTTCCATCCTCTTCATTTAAAGAAAAAAAAAAACCCTACTTTTAATTATAGCGTACTCGTTACTCGGAGAATCGCTTTCAAAACACGTCGTCGACGGATCTTTTGTTGTTGCCCAAATTATTTCCCATCTCTTGTGCTTATATGCCGAAAAGATGTCAAAATAACAAGCAGACTACAGACGTCCCGGGTGATTGAAATTAACACCTCATGGAAGCATAAAAAGAGAGCTGCTTCGGGTTTAAGTGATGACTGTTTGTTTTGCTCGATTCACTGATATGCAGAGGTGGGTAGAGTAGCCAAAAAATGTACTCAAGTAGAAGTAAAAAGTTGTCATCCAAAATATTACTCAAGTAAGAGTGAAAAAATATGCGGTGAAAAGACTACTCAAGTACTGAATAACTGTTTCAATCGAAATGTCCGATTTATTTAATTTTTTTTTTACAAATTATGTAAGAAATGATCAAATAATGTACAAATTGCTATTCCAAATAATAAAATAAATGAATAAAACTAAACATATTTATAAAATAGCAAATTAATAAACAAGAAACACAAATTTCCTAATCTCTCTCTTTTCACAATATAAAGATTTTGAAATAAATCCCTACTGTAGGTAACATATGTATGTGTGAACAGTGTCGACTATTTCCTGTGTAAGATATACTGTATATTCAGTTGCCCTGTAAATGACTCAGCAGAAAATAACATTACAACATGTGTACAAGAGGTCTCACTTAACCATAAACTGAGTCCAAATGTAAGAAACTTATATATATATATATATTTAGCCTCTAGTTTATTTGCTAATTATATATGTTAACATTGGAACATTAAATATAACAGCTAAACTAACCATGACATGTTTGCTTCACTGTCTACCACGGCTGAAGACACCCCTCCCCCACACCACCCACTTTTCTGTGTGGTGGTTATTGTATTGCGACTGATTGGTCAAACGGAGTCATGTGATTATTGTTGCTACATCTGATTGGTGGAACACAGTCATGTGGTAGATTTCTCTGGCAAACACAAAGTATATCAACAATGTAGATTAAATGGTTAGTCGAGTGTAGCCAAATGCAGCGGAGTAAGAGTAGCGTTTCTTCTTCACAAATCTACTCAAGTAAAAGTAAAAAGTATGGTGCAGTAAAACTACTCATAGAAGTACATTTTTTCCAAAAAGTTACTCAGGTAAATGTAACAGAGTAAATGTAACTCGTTACTACCCACCTCTACTGATACGACAGGGCTAGTGTACATGTACTGTATTATGGATGTCCAAAAGGACTTTTACAGTCAAACATACAGTACAGTAGACAGGTTTGTTGTCCAAAGTCTGCTTCTTTAGGCTTGCACTGTTTAAAAAATAAACAGCTAAATAGGTCTGTGCATTATCTGAATCACATTATAAAATTAATAATGTTCCTCCAGCCAGCGGATGTAATTAGCAGTAACTAGTGAAAGTACTGAAGCTGTAATTTTGCACCGCGAAATCTTCTCACAGCTTCTTGATTTGCTTCCTGACCTGAACGCCGCTATATTCCTGGCTGCATAAGCGAGGTAAATGTATGTAATTGCTCTTATGTATTTTGCAGTGAAAGCAGTCTTTCTGTGATTGTTCTGCAGTGGATGCGGCATTCTTGCAATCCTCTATAGCACACTGTAGGCTCCCATTAACAGGAAAATGCACATGAAATGATGTTTCAGGGCAGAGGATTCCAATAAAGGAAAGGATGATTTCATTTGAAAGTTTGACTATCCACATACGTATAGTATCTGCGTGAAAACACGCTAACACACACACACATGCCCGCAAGATTGAAAGTGACATTCCGTGATGCTAATGTGGTCATGATGAGCAGATTATCAGATTTAAGCTTAAGCAGACGGACACCCGAGCCACCGAGAGGCCACAGAGCTCCCCAGCCGAGCCAGAGCATCAGCGTGTGATTGATGGGTGACTGAGCTTCCCTCTGTCCTCTGCTGTCTCACCGCACTCAGTCATTCCCGTACTGAATAACACCCACATACACACCTCCGATCCGCACACACACACCTCCACACATGCAAATATGCAACACTGTTGTAAGCCAATATGCATAAATCTAACTCTGTTAGATTTTGTTAAAAGCATTACAAACACCAGATTCAATTATAAGGTATTAATGCTATAAGCTTATGATTACAGTAGATTACATTAAACTAACCTTTTTCCTGGAGTATATGCATAAAGAATAATGCACATGCAATTGGCTCTTTAGTGGTGAAGATTCACACACACACACACACGCTGACACACACAAAGCCTCACAAATGTAAATATTGTATGATTTTTTTATTCAAATATTTATTTACAATATGTTGTATACTCTCAGGAATGCATTTACGATCAGTCAGCCTTATAACCTTATAACGAGTCCTTACAAGAATTTTGCATGAGATGGTGCGCACATGCTGTAAAATCCATGTGATCACATACATATGTGTGCGCATGTGTGTGTGTGTGTGTGTGTGTGTGCATAAAATTCAGTCTCACCTCAGCACGCAGGAGTAGAGGCCGGCGTCCTGCAGTTCGGCAGGTCTGAACCAGATGGCGTCCTCCTCTTTGCTCATGCGCAGGCCATTGAATGAGATGGGCTCCTCGAAGTCTCCGTGGCCGAGCCCTGAGCTGCGGTACCACATCAGACTGAGGCCTGAGCTCTGCGCCTGCGAGTAGTTCGCCCGGATATAGCCGTAAAACAGAGCGCACTTGATCCGCACTGGTTCTCCGTGCAGCACCCGGTACTTCAGATAGTCCACTGACCAATCCGTACAGCCATCAACTACACACACACACACAGAAAAACAAAGAACATTTTTAAATACTATATCATCCAAGTCATTAGCAAATGAGGACTTATTGCAGATTGCGTTTTATGGATGAATTTTTTTTTTCTTTCTATTAAATTACATTTTTTACAGCGCCTTTAATAATAGATACTGTCATGAAGCAGCATTACAAAGCATCATTACAGAAATCCGAATGTAGAGTAAGCGAGAGGTGAACCCTTGAGAGGAACCAGGTTCAACAGAAAACCCATCCTCATTGGGGTGACACTAGACACTAGACTGTGATTATGAGTCATTACTATTAAACAAGTGTGTAATAAAAAGTCAGACACTACAGAGGGTATTGAAACTGATCTTCAGGATGAGCAACCGAGTCATTTTCCTTAGTTTCATTTGCGTTTTATGTTTAAATCTGTTGTATCCAAATCTGTTGTGAATTCATCCGCTGAATAATGAATAAGAATTAGACGTAAAGTGTCTTTACTACAGTAAGTCTACGATTTCGCCATTCCAGAAAAACAAATACAGTATACAGTTTTGTGTAAAAGTCTCAAACCAGCTCTCATTTCTCCTCAGTTTGTTCCAGACTTTCTCATATATTAATGTAGTCATGGGGAATAATTCTCCAGGTTTCCTGAAGGACTTTTAATTTTCAGTCCAGTCCTTGTACCTGGAATGAATGTTTTTTGTTTGTTAAGCCACGTGATGACCTATGAATTATTCCAACATAAGAAGAAAAAAAAAAACTACCAGTGAGAAACATTTGCAGATGATACAGACAATCAGGCTGGTGATTACAGTACAGTAGTATACTGGTGATGATGAACCCTGAGGGGCTGGAGCAGATGAGAAGGGAAATGAGGGTGCAGCTGAGGATGTTAGGATTTTGAAATTGTTTAGGCATCTTTACTCATTTCACAGCCTGTCCACGTAAAACATTCGTTCTCATTTCTGTAATTTAATCTCCATCATTTCATTTAATGTGAAGAAATTAAAAGAGGGGTGGATCAAAACCTTTGCACAGCACTTTGCTGAAAAAACTGTACGTTTTCATGTGGTCTCTCCAGAGAAAAATCTTAAAGTTCTTTGTACAACTGTAATGAACAGTTTTTGCTGTAGGAGTGGATTCCAAATAGCTACTGTAAATATAATAGCTACCCAGTGGGCACATGTAGGACTACAGGACATCTTCACGACCAAATAAAATAGAGACCCGTTGAAAATGTCTTCAGGACCCATTAAAGCGCCTAAAAAAATTTAACATGCCAGATGTCTTCGAAAGTAAATTCCCAAAGCCCTTATATTAGTCATCTTTCGGGAGTCTTCACAGAGTAATTAGTAATATCTAAAGACCTCTTTAAGGAGATTGAGTTTTAAAGACCGACTACAGACATCCTGCGCATTAGACTGTGTGTCTGCTGGGTAACGTGTTTCCATCCAAAGAACCTCTGATAAAGACTTATAAAAAAAAATCTTATATCATTAATATACTCACTCGCTCATTCATTCATTCTCTATACTGCTTACCCTATGGAGCCTCCCAATTTGGAAATAACAATTAGCCTAATCTGGATGTCTTTGGACTGTGGGCGAAACCAAGAGGGAACATACAAAGTACGGGGAGAACATGCAAACTCCACACACACACACACACACACACACACACACACACACACACACACACACACACACATACAGACCCAAAACCCGAACCCTCGACCTTGGAGGCGAGAGGCCACACAGTGCTACCCGCTACACCACCGTGCCGTGTAAAGAAGTGAAGAAAATATTAACTATAACAGTAACACATGTTAGGATTGATCCCCATACTGTACATCATCTCTGTGATGCTCTTGATATGACAGGTGCACACTGCGGATCCTGACGATAATAAAGCGATCTCTCTCACTCACAGGAGCTTATATGCGGAAGAAGAAAAAAAAATCTGTAAAGACTGAAGCTAAATTTAATACTGTTTAAAGTTAGAACAACACATAACGGGAAGAACGTTCCTCTCTCATGAGCAAGCTCTGCAGCAAAACGAAACTTTCTAAGCAGCACTTCAATTCGGGAAGGGATTCTAAGGCCTGGAATGTGATGTGTGCAATTCTGGCTCGAACTCCGCACTACTCACACTTCAACTCTAAATACAGCTCATAAGTCGTTACATAAGGCTTGGCAACACGAATGACGCAGTATTTGTCATGAAATGAGAGCCAGGGAGAGGATGGCAGAGAGACCGAAGAAGAGAGAGAGAGAGAGAGAGAGAGCACAGGGATGGAAAAAAGTGTGTGTGTGAGACAGAGACACAGAGAGAGATGTAGCTCTAGTGGTACTATACTTGATATTTTTCGATAAAATGATGCCGCTCATGCTGGAAAACACACATTTTGATAGAAACGTTGCGATGTAAAGGTGCACGAGCGATCGGCTGACGTGCCGAGTGCAGTTTTCCTGGACTCCCACACGCACTGAATGAAGTAAAGGTCACGCTGCTAATAGAAAATACTTGCATGTCAACCGGCTGCTTGATAGCTGCTGATCTGATGTTGACCTTCACTTGTTGCTTCAGCAAATGAAGACCTATTTTGCATGTGTCGAGAGTAAACACAATGTTTACGCGCAGTCATTTGCATGAGACGCGACACTTACTGGGTCAGAGGCAGCAACACGTCTCATCTCAGAAGTTCAGAGAATGCTAATTAATAATTTTTGACAAACCTCCCCTTTAAGCACGTAATGCACACAGCGTGAAATTAATCAATATGAAGGGTAATCATAATTATCGTGAGGAATTAAGGCAGTGTGAGTCATGGTACGTTTCGGGATCCGGTAATAAAAGAGTTAACCCCTTCTGGTAATTAAACTCAAACTAATTACGCTGCGCTGTCGCAATTACGCATCGTGTTATGTTTGGAGGAGTGTTTAAACGTGCGTGCGTGTGTGCGTGCGTGTGTGCGTGCGTGCATGAGCGTGTGTGTGGTGGCATGTCGAGTGTATGTAGGGGCTCTTGAGGAAGTTTCAGTTTTCACTAATACCATGATTCTGTTTATGTTTACTTCTGATTATTTGAAATTGTTTCAGAGCTGCTGCAGAGCTCGTTTTCTCAAACTCGCCTTGAGTACGGATCTCATGCTCGTGATTATGATTGGTTAAGAAGAGGAGCCAGTGGTAATTTCGAGGAGGCGAGGCTCACTGTGCATTCGTTTAAATTACGATCCGGTGCTGATCCTAGAAAGGAAATAACGTTACGTGTGTTGTTTTCTGAGAACCACTGCTGCTGTTTAACCCCTTAGAACCTGCCGTTACTGTTTAGTTACACGTGGTACCACAGATTATTCGCCTGCCTTGTTAATTACAATGAATTATTCGAGTGCTGTAGTGAAAATAATGCTAGTAATTGAGTTTACCTAATATTAATCTTTTTTTAGTAAGGTTACTTTCATGTTTATGGAATCATTTGTTAAAAATCTTCAAAATGAGGACCGTTCACGTCAAACTGGGACTTTTGATTGTGCAGAATAACAGAACACAGGTATGAGAAACAAAAAATTTTCTTTATTTCTTTATATAACACTATGCTCCACTAATGCACGTAGCCCAGAGTAGCACAAGTGCTTGTATCTCAAGGTAGAAAGATTTCTCAGTTCACCAGAATCATACACACCTCCTGTGGAAATGACTGTAAAAGGGAAGCAGCAGTAACTCCCGGTCGAGTTCCTGTAATGTGCAATAATGTGCAATTGGTGCAGCGGACAGTACAATGGTACATCAAAAAAATTTTGCCCTGGCATGAGAAGCATTTTTTCCAAGTGAACAAACGTGTTCTTTTCTGCATTTTGGCCAATATTTTGACAAGCCATAGCACCATGGGTCTCAAGAATGTTATAAAGCACGGCAGGAAGAAGAAACAAGAGCCACGTTCAGTTTCATTTTAAATAGTCCAGAGGAAAAAGGAATCATGAATTAATAATAAGTGATGTTTAATGTTTAATTATTTCATATTTTACTTAATTTACATATCTTTTCTAAATGTTTTGATTGTTCCTATATGCAAAAATATGATTATAGTGTTGGAAATTGGTAATATTGGTTATATTTTTTGGGTGGCTAGAACGGATTATCTGCATTTACATTATTTCTATGGGAAAATGTGTTTTGCAATGCGAAATTTTGCCTTAAGAACTCGCCTCTGGAACGAATTACATTTGGTTGTACAATGTCTTTAGTGATCAAACCAAGCTGTTTTCCATTAAAGTAAAGGACCATTAAAGGCGTTTCGGGGAGCAGGCGGTCTGATTACGGCACCGGCAGACTGAGAAAACTTTCTACTTTGATGGTATGCAAGCACTAGTGAAACATTGGGGTAAGTGCATTAGTGTAACAGGGGATTATATCGAGACATAAAGGGAATTTTTATTTATATAACTGTGTTATTGTTTTCCTGCGCATTTAAAAATCCCAGTTTGACTTGAACGCCGCTAGCAATAATGCTAGATTGTAAATACAATTATCATTGTTTTAGCATTTAGCTTAAAATGTTTATCTTGATTATTTTACAATCTTCAGATCTATTTAATGACCTTTAAAAAAAAAAAAACAACCCTTAAGAGAAAATCACTCGGATCAATAAACCTCTTAGCGGCATCGCTAGACTAAACAAGGAATTTGTTTAGTTTATTGCTGTTCACAAACGTGACCATGATTCATTTCACTGTCTTTCACTTGTGTTGTAAAAAAAAAAGAAAAGAAAAGAAAAGAAAAGAAAAGGAAAAAAAATGTTCGTTAGGTGACCTCCAAAGTAAATAGCAAAGGTCTGCCAAAGCGACCTACTGGCAAAACACACAAAGCCACCTGAAATCAGCGCTGATAAGAACAACTTCTGCCAAAGGCAATTCGAAAAACACAAAGCAAACAGACAAACACACACCACCATGTGAACCAAACAACCTCTCCACCCAGTCACTCACACACACACACACACACACACACACAGAGCTTTATTCTTCGCCACAGTGTGAGCAGAACGCCTTGTGGGGATGCTCTGATCAGCCTTGGTGAGAGCGTGCGGGGTGTATCGTGTATATCAGCAGCTCCTCCTCTCTGCGGTTCTGCTCCAGCAGACACACGTCGCTGTTTCCAAACGCCGCTCTGAGCTCGGGCTCGGCTGCAGTGCCCTTGACCAAATTCACAAACGGCTAAATCGGGCTCTCTAATAACTTTCCAATTGAGCTCAAATTAAGCGAAACCCATTATAGCACGGCTTCCTCTGCCGCAGAAGACAAAATGTCATTCACTCTCTCGCTCGCGCTCTCTCTCTTTTCACATCTGTTTTTTTTTTTTCCTCTGCACTCGGCATGGGCTTTTCCTGGTTTATGGAGCACGCTCCTCTAATCTACGCTACAGCTATGCTGTAAATCTTCCCAAAGACTGCTGCTTAGAGGGAAATACCACGCTACAGAAAAGATGAAACATTATTGACAGCCAACAGCAGAAGGTTAAGCGGGACAGAAAAAAAAAATACATGAAATGCTGTAAGTGGTATTGTTTCTGGCCATTCGCAAACGCTTATGACGTGCCCCCCCCCCAAACACACTCCTTTCAACATCCCTGTCACATTAATGATGTCTGAGATGGTGGGTAATTACACAGCTTCCCCGTGTTTGTCGCTCCCTCACACACCCATATTCAGACATCTCCTTCCTCCTCTGTCTTGTCTTGCGCCAGAGTTGCATCAGAGTACACAAACTACCTTTTTTTTTTGTCTAAAATGTGACACCGGTGCAAGGATATGACAGAACTCCCCGTGGTGCTGAGGCAAGACTGATTTGCTGTCCATGATGCTCATTGGTAAGAGGATCTAACGCAGAGCTGCGGAAACAAGGGACAGACATGTTACTCACTGACCCAGTAAACTGCTTCACAGGACCGTGCACACACGCAAATCTAGGAGGAGAACAAATAAAGACACGCATACACACATGCACATTTCCCCTGGGCTTCTTTAGGGTGAGAGCATAGAGCAGCCCTGTGCTCTGCTGTCAAGTGTAATTTACATGGCACCCCAGATCGGCTGGGAACCTGACCTTTATGGAATAAAAGAGAAATAGAAAGAGAGAGAGAGAGAGAGAGAGAGCGAGAGAGAGAGAGAGAGAGAGAGAGAGAGAGAGAGAGAGAGAGAGCCTACGTCTCTGGTCCCTTGATTTTCAATAAGGACTTGCTGGACACAAGGACAGTTAGAGTCAGCTAAATTATAAGACTTCAGATGTAACCACAGAAATTCAAGCACAGTATGAGACACGATGCTGTATGGTCTGAAGACAACTATAACGCTACGCCAGACTAATAGAAAACTCAGAACCATGCTGACAAAGTAGAGACTCAGTGAACGCAATCTAGCCACAAAGACAGGCCGGTAAAAAGAAAACACTTTCATAGACAGTAAGACTGTTCCAGCAGTGCAACAAAAATGTGGAGACTGCATTTTGTAACCAAGTGCAAGAAAAAAAAAAAGAAAAAAAAAGCTCGAACATTTCTGTGAAACAAACCATTAAAATTTCAAATCTCACGTCTCCTGTTCTGCCATCTTGCCAATACTGAGAAACCGACCATTTAGGAGGAGAAAGAAAAGCAAGAATTTGGTGCGGATTAATTCACAGTTATATTTATATCTGATAACTGAGGTGGATGGTTAACACGAAACTCAATGGTCCGTAGTGCCCGGCAGAATTATTGGAGCTCACAAAGATGCTCGAAAACAATTGCTTTTCAAATCAAACCAGGCCTTTTGATTGAGCAGAATACCAGAACACAGTTATGAGAGTAAAAACTACCTTTATATAATCCTCTAATGCCCTTATCCCAGCGTTTCCCTAGTGGCTTGGATACCTTTAAGCTAGAAAGCTTTCTCAGTATGCTGGAGCTACAAGGTATGATTGGACTGACTGCTTCATGTCTGAAACGCTGGCCTCCCAGGAACTCCTTTTAACATCCCAAACATGTGGAAATGGTTTGGAGCGAGACCAGGACTGTATGTGGGACTGGGCAATAACTCCCAGTCGACGTCCAGTAATGTGCAAGTGGTGTCCGTGAATGACTGTGTCTACAGTTCCTTCGTCCGCAGGTTGGAGTCAAGTAATCCATCGATTTTCATCTCCGAATGGTGCCTGAAATCTTCTCAATCAAAATCCTGGTTTGACACTCCTTGTAAAATGACTCTGAAAATATATCTTTGTTCTAACCAACAAAATCAATGTCATTCTTTTTAAACACTAATGTACTAATGTCCACTAGCACAATCTACATATACATACAGTATTATCATTCATCCTCACAAAGAATAATTAAAATGAATACAATAAGAAACAATTTGTCATTCGTAACATATACATTCTTTACTGCTTGCCCCTTTGTGGCTTTAACGATTCCCTGCTTTTCCGAGGTATGGAAAACCAGCCTCTCATATCCATGCTGGAATTGGTGTGAAGCTCAACTTGCCAGAGTACAGCACAGTGTACAGTACACCCATGGCCACCATGGAGAACAGCACTTCACTATGACAGTACAGTACAGATGTTACATACGTAGCGACTGTACAATCCTGCCCCTAATCAGACCCACCGTCACTGCAGGAAAAAAGACTCAAACACTAAATTCACAGTGTGAGGTTTACACTCGGAGTGTTTTCCTACCATTTGTTAAAAATCCTTGATTTCCTGATTGTTTACCCGGTTTGGATTCTGTTTCCTCGTCTTGCTCTTGTCTTTCTTAGTGAAGAATGTTTTAGATCCCCTGACCTTTGCCTGCATCCTGACCACGATTCCGACTAACTGTTGACCTGCACCTGCGTCCTCCTCTTCATTCATGATATTGCCACGTACAGTATGAAGCCATAGAAGCTTTAATACCAGCCAGAAAGATGTTTGTTTACCTGCACACGTCAAGTATTGGATATAAAATTCATATCTGAAACTGATATTACCATCAGTAATTGTAGCTTATTCCTGGGGATTGGTGGCTCAGTGGTAGGTTTCTCCCATGCAACATGTAATGCCAGAGTTCAATTCCCGCCCCGATGGCCAAAACCCCGGTCAAGGAATGCAGTGCCAGTCCTAAGCCCGGATAAAATGGAAGGGTTGCGTCAGGAAGGGCATCCGTCGCAAAACCTGTGCCAAGTTGTTGAGTGGATCGTATGGTCCGCTGTAGTGACCACTTGACGGGAGCAGCCGAAAGACCACCAGCAATTTAGCAGATTTTTTTGGTTGTTAAGTTCTGTTAAAATCTGTTAAACAATGCTTTCGCAACAAAAAGCTAGTTGGTAATGCAGCACTGCAAGAAAGAAGCCCTTGGACATACAGCGCCTGAGCCTCATCAAAGTTCACCAGTGTGGTCAGATTTACCCAAAAATGAACTTTTTACTCATGCTCACTATCACCATGATTTCCAATAAAAGCAGACAACTTTATACAAGGAGAAGCACCTGACTCCTGCTGTAAAATTTGGATCAGGATTTAGGCCTGTTTTTGGCAGGTGACTCTTGAAAAGACTGATGACATCATTAATTCTGCTAATTGACAGGATATTTCAGCCCAAAGTCTGGTTATCTGTGCCAAGAGGTTTAAATATGACCATACGAAAAGAATTATGATGAGTCAAAACATATCAACCCAGAAATCAACCCAAAAACAAAAGAAAAAAAATGTTTTGCAATGACCATCCATAGCAGTGTCCAGATTTGAATCTGACTTGCAGGATTGCAGCCTTACTGCCCCAGGGTCTCTGGTTCAATCCATGTTCTCGTCTGTGTTTCCATGGGCTTTTTATGGCTTCTCTGGTTTTCTACCCCGCCTCCTAAATACATGCCGGGGATGAACTGCCTCAAGGTGTTTGTGTGTGTGTGTGTGTGTGTGTGTGTGTGTGTGTGTGTGTGTGTGTGTGTGTGTGTGTGTGTGTGTGTGTGTGTGTGTGTGTGTGTGTGTGTGTGTGTGTGTGTGTGCAAGGTGTCCTTCAATCGACTGCTTTTCCATCCAAGGTGTATTCCCATCTTAAAGCCAGCGTGATCCACTGAATGAATGAAAACCTGTTGAGGAAGGAAGTCGATCCAAACAAACCTGAACCTGGGGAACCCCTGCGTAGAGGAATGGACAACATTATTGACACCCTTTCTTCAGAAAGACACTCAGTGATGCCCCACACCCAAAAGACCTTAATTGAATAAATGTTTAAATAAAACTCCATAATGTCCAGGTACATTTGAGCTCAAAATAAGCTATTACTGCATTATTGTTTGTATATTTATATATTCATTAAGGCAAATATTTTTTTATGTATCAACTATTTGTAACTTGTTATATATTATTTATAAATGGAGTAATAAAATATAATCCTGTTCTGTTCTGAAACCTTAAATTGATTAGTAATGCAAGTTAAGCAATCTTTGCTTGGGTAATTTCATTCACTTGATCGATGTGTCAGTTTCTGATTCTGATTCATGCATTTAAAATCTTAATTATAAGTGGAAAAAGGTCTAAAATGGACAATTTCTTTTAAAAATATACCACAGCTTCTGCAGAAAATACAAACGACTTGCTTCTGTAAAGTTCTTCCAAAATACGCTAATTTCGCAAGATGATCACTTCTTCTTTTAAAAGTATTGGTGGTTGATGTAATACCGCCACCTACTGGACTGGAGTGTGGAGCAGAAGATTGTCAGGGAAAAAAGATCACTTTGTACATGACATGATATTTACAGTAGGTTACACAGCATTTTGATATTTATTCAATTATTTTTGTTGTTTTAATCATTTCAAAGCTGTAAGCTGTAATATTGCTGCTTGAAACAAATCAGACAGTAAACATTTGCGCTATTGAATCGAATAGTATTGAAAATCAAATTTACTCGACAATCTACAACGGATTCACAGCTGTAATTTCTGCAATATTATAGTTATTATTTTTCTTTTGCCTTTTTTTGGCTTTCTCAAAAACAGACATGACATTTAAACCTCGGTCATGCTGTTTAGTTCCTAAATACAATTTAAGGCATTCATGAGGAACATAGGTGACTTTTCTATTGTATGGTGGCCGTAGAGTTCTTACATTCACCTTAAGGTTGCCGTAGGACCTTCCTACAGCCTACATAAGGCGATCTTACAAACTTTTTTGTCTTAAGGTGGTCGTACGGCACCCATACGTCCGACTTACAGCACTCTGAAGGAGCTGGTAGGAACATCTCCTGTCTGTCGGCACATTTTGCCGTGATATATAAAGTGGTAGCTATCCACTCTCCCTGGTGGATAGTGAAAATAATAAATTTTTAAGATGGCAATAATGCAGAGAAAAATCCAGTTGCACCTTCTGCAGCTGCAGTTTGAAGAAAAAGAAGAAGATCCAGCAGTTGTACAGTAGCTGCTGCTTTCCCTCAGATATGCAAATATTGCAGATTAAAACTCTACCTGCAAGATATGCAGAAATATCAAGATGTAACAATCCAGAAATGGTGAAGAAATGAGCTGTTATCTCTTAAAAACTCTCAGCAGAAAGTGAGGAATCGCCCGGCGCACATGTGGCTTTCATACGGCCCCCGTAAGAACATCACAAACACCGCACAACTTCTGTACTGCCTCCTTGTGAACATCTTACGTCTGCCTTAAAAACGCCCATTTGTTTGAATGCCGTACGAATATCGGTTCATACAGTGTTCATAGGAACTCCATAAGATGCTCATATGTACAGCTTAATGTGCCTTTGAGGCATACCTACTGTACAGCCACCGTAGGAATATGGGCTTCTGGAAATGTCTTCTGAATCTAAATGCGCCACAAACTTTGTACGTTATTCTGAAGGCACTCCCAAAGTGGCTCTACGAAGAGTGGATTTCATGCTGCATTCGGCGGAAATCTTGGACAAGACCATCGACCTGGCCACGAACTCACGACCAGGCTACAGACGCTGGATCCTTATAAGGCTGCCTTAAGAAGATTGTCGAAAATGCTGGAAAAAATCTTTCATCCGGTGTTAGCAGTCGTTCATATGGGTATCTGTGACCGCTGCTTTACTTCCATGATTAATGTTGATTCTTTGCATACTGATTATAATACAACTGTTACGCAAGGACCGCAAAAGCAGCATAATGTCAACAGAATAGTTTTCATTTTGATAGTAAAAATCTAATTAAACCCAACGATTTTACCCAACGTTCATGCATGCTGTGTATTCCGCTGTGATTCGTGTAGGGAACTGGTAATTTGCCTGGATTGATCAGCACTATATTTAATTTGTGTAGCATGCACCTCATTGGATAATAAGTGTGAATATAGCAATAAGGGATATTTATTCACTTTAAAGAAAACCTTTCTGCATTTTGTTTTAAGCACTAGCTAGCACTGACATGACACTTCAACCAGTCCAGAAATCAAGTATTGACTTTTGCGACATAATAAACATGCTTTCTTACGTAATTCGAAATAACCTTAATTCCTGTGATTGGTATGATGCCATGTTCCGGCCCATGCGCCACTTTCATTTATCCTATCAAAGCAGGAGAATGACAGTAACGGCGATGTGTTTGTGTGTTTGTGAAGGGATACGATGTTCCATTAAACCATGAGAAATTAATGCATTTGCCCTTTGGAAACCCACTGGGTTAAAGAGCCAACTGGGGAAAAACTAAAATATTTATTTTTCATTATAGAAAACTGTTCTGTTAGATGGGATAAGAACCTCCATAAAATTGCAAGAGTAAAAAAAAAGAAAGAAAGAAAGAAAATGAAAAATGACTAAATAATGACTATTACACACACACACACACACACACACACACACACACACACACACACACACACACACACACACACACACGGCCTAGATTGCCTACATGGTTCTTTTTTGTTTTTAAATGGAAGTTCTTTGATATTTTGGAAGAAAACTGTTGCTTAATATCACTTCAGTAATGTGCTGGTAATACTGTAACTAAATATTGTCATGCCAATAAGGCTCACTGCGCCGCACTGAGAAACAGACAAGGCGAGTGAAATCCTCTTCACTACCCGAGTGTTTACCGAGGTAAGAGGACTGTCTAATTCCCTCATATTTTAGGTGCATTTTTGGCGAGTGGGGTGCGTCTGCGCTAGCGCTGTGAGTGCAGCCTCTCCTGGGGCTTTGTCTGCCTAATAAGTAAGAGAAACAAAATGGAATCAAGCTGTGTTGAAGTGCCTGGTGGTTCTCTCGTCGCCGGCTCGCTCGGCGCTCTCTGCAAACGCTCCGCTCATTTTAAGGTCTCCCTTCTTATTTCAATTCAGCCTTTTGCATACAGTATATAGATTCCGTTTCTTCCTCTCATATCTCGCCTCTGCCTTCCCTGATTTCCATTCCCTATTCTTTCTCAATGCTAACATCCCCCACTCTCTCTCTTCCTCTCTCTCCCTGCTAAGTGAATGCTAAGGAGGTCAGCCCCCTCTTGGGAGAGGTGTCGTATATAAGCGTCTGAAACATTCCGGCATCCTGAACAACCCACCAAAAAATGAAGCAGGCTACAGTAAGCGCTGGTAAACAATCACATTGTGAACCAGCGGTGATTTCCGATTTCACACACCTCTCAGAGGAATTGACGATCTTTTCATCCCTGAAATGCTGCCCTACCCTTCCGTACCAGCACTAACAGTTCCTATCAGCCGGATAAACTCCAGATTTGCCGCTTACAGCTCTACCTCTGGCACAAAGCAATCTCGCATGCACGGAGGCTTAGCAGCAGCAATGCGCCAGATGCCGTGTGTGCTACAGCAAAATGACACCGGTAACTACATGTCCTGTCCTTTCTAATTCCGTCTCCTATGGCTGCCCATATTGCCTGATGGAAGGCATGCCAGTATATCTAAAACACCAGTAGCCATGTGTCAACTGGTACTGGGGGAGGTATATATCTAGCTTTCCCCGCTGCTTTTAGGCTGGTTGATGGTTTCAACACTGTGTCATGTCAATGCCCTAAGGAAGAATGCTGCCCCTATGATTAAAGTATAAAAAATAGAAACAGGGTTGTCAACATTTCCATAACAACCGTGATTATGCAATTTAGCCTGTGTGTGTCCCCTTGTGCCAGGCACAGATCCATTACGTGTGAATTAAATATCACATTCAGCTACCATGTTGTGAAACAAAGCAGCTGTGGGTCTCTTAAATCCACACAATAAATTAAATGAAGACAAAGAGCTGGCTAGGAAATCACTAATGTTGTGTCCATTTTTATATGCAATATTGAAAAATATATTTTGCGCACTGGTTAAAAAAAAAAAGAAAAAGATATATATATATATATATATATATACAAAACATTTCACCACCAAATACAACTAAGAAACAGTCCTACTTTTGCCATGCATAATACAAAAATAATGTACCACTAAATATAATAATAAAAAAAACTGTACAGGATCAAGCAAACACTTCTTACTGTATTGTTCACACACCTTCCTTAGAGAGACCCGCTGACGTGAAGGAATGGAGGAGAGGAAGATGGGTGGGGTGGAGGTTAATGGTTGGAAGGAGAGCCCCTTCCATAATAATAATACCGGGTAATTCTCCTTCAGGGGTTTTCTCTCTCTTCCTTGTTTCTTGGTTTGTACGTGGCAGGCGTTTTTTTTATTTTTTTATTTTTTTTACAAATTCGCTACTGCTCTGTGCAAAAAAAGACACCACGTTCATAAGGTGTAGCGCTCTGTTCTCCACAGTTTCATTTGGATGATACTTCTCGGCAAAGGTTCGGCCCTCACTCCACTCGCTCCACAAAATTCTTTTATCTTGTGCGCGATCTGCGACCGTGGACCGAGCAAACTGATGCTGGCCGATGCACTCAGCACTATTACGCACTTCGGCTGATGGCGGCATTTTGGTGTGGCAGTTTCTGGGTCGTGTTCTGAGGAGGAGTTCGAGAACAAGGACAAATTTTAGACAATTCTTTTTGGTCTGGAAACGATTTGTTCGTACTCAGGGGCGTTCGTGAAGCGAGCTTTCACTGTATATGTATACAGAATACACTATATTGCCAAAAGTATTCACTCTCCCATTTAAATCAATGAATTCAGGAGTTCCAATCACTTCCATGGTTACAGGTGTATACAATCAAGCCCCTCGGCATGCAGACAGCTTCTGCAAACATTTGTGAAAGAATGGGTCGCTCTCAATAGCTCAGTGAATTCCAGCGTGGTACCGTGATAGGATGCCACCTGTGCAATAATTCCAGTCGTAAAATTTCCTCACTGCTAAATATTCCACAGTTAACTGTTAGTGATGATAACCACTACGCCATATTGTGATATTATGATATTATTAGTGTAATGACAGCACCTAGGCCACGAAGAGGTAGACAGCGTAAAAGTTGGGCTCGGCCTCTTTGTTCCGGTGAAAGGAACTCTTAATGCTTCAGCATACCAAGACATTTTGGACAATTTTATACTCCAAACTTTGTGGGCATGGCCCCTCCCTGTTCCAACATGACTGCGCACCAGTGCACAAAGCACGGTCCATAAAGACATGGATGACCGAGTTTGGACTTTTGGATAGAACACCTTTAGGATGAAACAGAGCGGAGACTGCGAGCGAGGCCTTCTCGTCCAACATCAGTGTCTGACCTCACAAATGCGCTTCTGGAAGAATCCCAAAAATCCCCATAAACACACTCCTAAACCTCTGGAAAGCCTTCCCAGAAGAGTCGAAGCTTTTTGAAATAACTGTAATTTTGGAAAAGTTTTATTTTATTTTTTTTAATGATACAAAAGAACCTGATACATCACCCCTAGTACAGAGCTCTTGAAGTCACATGCTCCACAATCACAACGTTCACCATTCTGTCTGGCAATCACAGATAATATCATCAAGCCATGCAATGATGAATCGCCGGTTAATGTTACCCCCACTGATTTTACGGAACACATGACGAGCACGGCGTGTGGATTTTACTGAACCCACTTTTGCGTACTATTCACTAGCAGATTTACAACACGGTGATAGTTACAAACCTGCGTATCAGGTAAGACTGGAAAAAGCGTTTAGGCAGAATATAGTCTACATTCTGTTATTAAACGTGTCACATTTCTGACCTTTTTCTCCTTATATCACTAGTTACCCGTCCCGCAGCTGTCTGTTCCATCTAACGAGTGAATGCAGTTAACAGACGTGCACTTAGGCCACTTAGCATTTAGCAATACAAATATAGCAGATGCTAGCTGAAGAACATAAGAAGCTTAATAACACTAATGAAAAAAGCAAATGTAACACAAGTACAGTAAGCTTCCAATATACATGATGAAGTAAAATGTGCTGCACATCAAGATTGTGCCGCCTGAGATACAGTAAAATGTTCACCAAACAAACGGCAGCGATCACCAACAGGAGCTCGTCTTTGACCAGGATTAGCCTCGTCCCCCGCCCGGATGGATGATAAGCATCTCTTTTTTTGTCAGTGGGAAACTGATAAAACTGCCTTTCAGGTTTTTGACCTCGTTATGTTGGGGCGTTCCCCATGCACAACATCTGTCCGGCATTGGGAAAGCGCAAACCTTTTGCCAGACAAAATGGCGTCAGGTATGAAGATAACTCTCCGAGCGTAACTCTTTGAAGCTGCTTTCTTTTTGTCCCTTATTTGGCATCGCTCCCTGCTTTTGTTCCACACTCTGGTGATCATTTCCATTTGCTCCTTTTCTCTAACTTTATACTGTAATGTCCATATTTTTGTTTAATTTTCCGGACGTTTCGGTGCAACATGAAGGCTGTTGTCAAGCACAGGAGTGGTTATTGGTCCTCTCGGCGACAGTGCGCTGGGGGTTTGCTCGCACCAACCTGTAGTGCCAGGAGTCCTCCTCGGGTGCAGAAGCTCTTTTTGCTCATTTGCTCTTGAATAACGCCGAGCGATACAATGGGTACGGCTAATTGCAGCACTGTAATTAGCTCACCGTTGTGGCATGAGTGCCTGCACTTACAGCTTCGTGATAAGTGCACGTCTTGTGTGGGCTTACCTGGATAAAAGTCATATTATATATATAATGATGGCTCATTATTTGGAGGTATGCCTGCGCAATGTTTAACAACATTTGCATATTAGTTGCAAAGAAAAATAATGAAAAAAGCACTAAAAAAAAAAAAAAAGGGATCTAATCCAGGGGTATATGGAACTGTGCACTTGATCATCGGTTCGGGGAAAGATGCCTCTCTGTAAACACAAGCTCTGAATGTGCACTCGAGGATTTTTGCGTCAAGGCTATAAAGATATCTCCCACTCAGCCGCACTCCTTAGCGTTTTTTCTTCTTTTTTTTTTCTCATTTGGTTTGAAGAGGTTAGGTTTGCCAGCGCTACTCTCCTCTTTCTATCGACAGCAACAATGCTTGCGGTGTGAGCTACAGTAAAACTGCAGTTGGTGGGTGTGTGCTGTGCAGTTCTCCCTGTTACACTAGATTACAGGAAGATTACAGGAAGAGCCCACATTTGGCTGCGGAACATGGAGCCGCTCGCCGCATGTCATGTGGAGTGAAGACCGGTTGAGCTCGGCTGGTGATCCACTGCAGCTTGTTGGACTAAATAACTTGCTACTAATGAAGCATTTACACATTTTAATCCTTTTGTTTGTTTTTGTACAAAAACTGAATAAAGAGGGATTAGCTGATTTGTTCCTCACTGTGCATCTTTGTGAACACAGGATTGTGTGTGTGTTCACCACGGAGGAGAACAGCTTGGGCCAAACCAAGCCTTACAGGCTGCACATGATTGTGTGTGTGTGTGTGTGTGTGTGTGTGTGTGTGTGTGTGTGTGTGTGTGCATTCATTAAAGGTGGGAATAATTTTGCCCTTAAGATTTGTGAGAACCTGGTGGACATCATTAAAAAAAATGTATTTCCTTTTATTTTATGTTTTTCTTTGTTTTATATTTTTTGGTTAGTGAGGTAAGGGTTAGGGTTGGGGACATGAAGCATGACGTTAAATAGCCGCAGTAATCATTATGTCTGTGGACTCTCTTCACAAAGACAGAAAAACCGGTGTGTGTGTGTGTGTGTGTGTGTGCATTCATTAAAGGTGGGAATAATTTTGCCCTTAAGATTTGTGAGAACCTGGTGGACATCATTAAAAAAAATGTATTTCCTTTTATTTTATGTTTTTCTTTGTTTTATATTTTTTGGTTAGTGAGGTAAGGGTTAGGGTTGGGGACATGAAGCATGACGTTAAATAGCCGCAGTAATCATTATGTCTGTGGACTCTCTTCACAAAGACAGAAAAACCGGTGTGTGTGTGTGTATGTGTGTGTGTGTGTGTGTGTGTGTGTGTGTGTGTGTGTGTGTGTGTGTGTGTGTCCTCTTAGCAGGAGACATCATAGAGGTTAACATCCGGTTTCATTGCGGTGTTAAAGAGCAATGGCTTTGCATTTTGTGTGTGTGTGTGTGTGTGTGTGTGTGTGTGTGTGTGTGTGTGTGTGTGTGTGTGTGTGTGTGTGTGTGTGTTTCTAGTAGCAAACCGCACAGAGGTTAACATTCAGTTTCATTGCGGTGTTAAAGAGCAATGGCTTTGCATTTTGTGTGTATGTGTGTGTGTGTGTGTGTGTGTGTGTCTGTGTGTAAGGTTTCGATTTAAAACCTGTCTGCTCATAACACCTCCATAAGGGAATCTCTCTGCCCAGGATTACTGCTAATCCACTCTGATCCAATGCCCCTCTTCCCCAAAAGACACACACACACACACACACACACACACACACACACACATACACATACAGTGTGGCAGGTATGGTTTTGTCTAGGCTATTCTACATTGTGACATCGTATAACATGTGCTCTCTGATACTATTAAACAGCGGCTTTAATCACCATCAGTTTTCTGACGGCGTGTCGGGGGGCTCGGGCTGAGGAACTCTCCCGGGGAGGTTTTTAATGCCCCCAAAATGTCTCTTCATCATGAATTTTTAGAGCAGCAAAGAATAACTCTGATCAATTAATGTACTTGGCCAAGTGTTTTGATCAAGGCACACTCCTCCTTCCCTTATAAATACTACGTCTTCACTTATAAGAGACACGGATCAAGAAGAGATGCCGAGGCAAAGTCGAACACTGCTACCTCCTCTTTAGTTACAGGACCTAAATATGTCATTCAAACACACCTACTTCAGAGACTATTAGGTCTCATGTGATGCAAGCAGAAAGACTGAGATTTGGCTCTGTAGCTGCTCTTACATGTTTAATATTCTGGGCTACATTTGACGCCACAAACTTTATTTTATTGAGCGTTTTTTTTTTTTATAGGAAACATATCAAACTCTACTCCATCCCTGACTAGAGGATAATACGGCTGTTTACTTTATGGCTTGTATGAGTAATACTCGTGAAATTTAGCATCAAGAGCTTAAACAACTCCCTCTTGCTTTCTTCTTAACACCGAACCTCCCCCTTCAACCTTGTCAATCTTCTTCAGTTTCTTTCCCTGCTTGTGTTTAGAAATACATTTTATTTATTCTGAAAAATAAAATAAAAAAAAACTCAAGGCTAAAGAAGATATCATATCGGTTTGTATTTTGATGTGATTGATGGTAAATAGGCGGCACGGTGGTGTAGTGGTTAGCACCGCCAGGGTCCGGGTTCGATTCCCGGCCAGGTTCGAAGGAGTTTGCTTGGTGGTACATCTCCAGGTACACCGGTTTCCTCCCACAGTCCAGAGACATGCAGATTAGGCTGATTGGCGTTCCAAAATTGCCCATAGTTTGTGAATGAGTGAGTGTATATGTGTGTGCCCTGCAATGGAGGTAGCTCAGTGGTTAAGGCATTGGACTACGGTTTGGGTTCTAAACCACTGCCACTGTGGGGCCCTGGAGTAAGGCCCTTAACCCTCAACTGCTCAGATGTGTAATGAGATAAAAATGTAAGTTGCTCTGGATAAGGGCCTAGATGTAGATGTACTGTAGATGTCCAGGGTGTACTGCGCCTTGTGACCCAAGTCTCCTGGGATAGGCTCCGTGCCCCCCACGACCCTGATTAAGTGGTAAAGATAATGAGTGAGTGACTAAAGATATACACTACTAAAGATAGGGGGGGAATCAGATCAGTTATATACTGTATAACGATTCTCTTGGGTGGCAATACATGTATAGCCCCAAAGTAGTTTTTTTTATTATATGTAAAATGTATATGTTTGCATTTGAGATGTTTAAATCAACCAATTAGTGCACTATGATCCTACAGTTGGTGGACTCTAAACTATTCAACAATTGGCGAACAGCACAGCATCCTGTCTGGCAGGAGCAAATCATTTGCGAACATTATTTTATTAAAACTGCGGCATGGTGGCGTAGTGGTTAGCGCTGTGGCCTTGCACTTTAAGGGTCCAGGTTCGATTCCCACTTTGTAGTCTGTGTGCATGGAGTTGGCATGTTCTCCCCGTGCATGGTGGGTTTTTTTTTTTTTTTTGGGTACTATGGTTTCCTCCAACAGTCCAAAGACATGCAGGTTGGGCTAATTGCCATCCCAAATTGCTCATAGTGTGTGTTTCTGCATGTGTGCCCTGTAATAGATTGGCACCCTGTCCAGGGTGTACCCCACTTCGTGCCCTGGAATAAGCTCCAGGCTCCCCGCGACAATGTATACAGGATAAAGTGGCACTGACGATGAGTAAGTGTGTAAGTGAGTAAGTGTTTATCATTAAAAAAAAATTATACCTACAGATTAGCAATACAAATTGGCTGAGTATCATAGTAATATGGTATCGGCTGGTCCCTAGTGAGTCCCATCCCTATACAGTACTGTTCAACAGTCTGGAGCTACCCCTCATTTCTTCCCATTTTCCTTGTATTTTTTATTTATTTTATTATTATTTTTTATGTAGTATTGAGCAATATTTCTCCAGACTTCCTGAAGAACTTTTTTTGGCAAGTTGTGCCTCATATTATAGCTAAGTATCTTCAGTTTGCAATTACATAATCACCAGGGAGCAGCCTCAGTCGTGTTTTGAACCGCTGCTATCATTTCCTGCTCAAAGAGTCAGCAAGCTTTTCTGGAGAAAGACTGTTGATGTTTGCATTCAACAGCCAATCAAATAGGCCCGTCCCTTCAGTGCTCCTTCAGAAGCTCAGCCGCTACATTCAGGGATGCGTATTGCCAAGGCAGCGGCACAGACGACCGGGCTAGCTGACCAGGATTAACATCCAATGTAATTTAGCAAAAGACATGCAGGCACATAAAAACACAGCATCAAAAACAAGAGTCAATAGCAAGAGTCAGTGGCTTAGATTAAAGTGACAAAAGATCTATTGTACTAGAGTTGTTTACTCCCACTTTAACCGGTATAAGCACTGCATGGTGTTTTGGGTAGGTGCACAGGTAGCCCTAGAGTTTGTCCACATTCTTGTTATTTCTGACATGTTTTTAGGATTCTTTGTGTGTTTTGCCTTGTCTGGTTTTCATGTTAATCAATTTTTTTAATGGCGCTCATGTTTATTCTTCAGATGGTATGCTTTGCATTTGACTTCTCTCCATTTTGCTAACAAACGTGGACGGATTTTGCCTACGATTGAGTTTAACAATCTCTTTGCATTTAAAGCCATACTGTGTGCCTAAGCCCTCTTTATTACACTTTACACCGATTAGCCACAACACTAACGCCACCGCTAGGTGAACTGAATAACATTGCTTATCAATTATATACCAGTAAACTGGTGACAGGATCATGGACACCCAAGTCTCATTTATGCCTGTGGGGATGAAAGGCAGCCCGTCCAGTACGATCGCACTGAAAAGCCAATGTAACTCAAATTGCTGAAAAAAGCGAACGCTGGCCGCAAAAGAAAGGTATCAGAACACCCAGCACAAAACAGTCTGCCAGGTTTGGGTGTTCATGAGAGTTCAAGATTATTGGCCCAGCCTAGTTTAATTCTATATGCTTTTGTATACAAGCAGAATAAAAATCATAAAAACTATAGCGAGTCGTTATTAGACAAATATAACCTCGGACGATTATCCACATATAACGTTTTTCCACCTTGCCAAGAAAAAACATACAGGCAACACTAAGTACCCCATTACTGCTTTCAGAGATTTTAAGAGGTTTGCTGCTAATCATCGTCCCTTGATTAATTGATTATCAGCAGGTGCGCGCTATAAAAGCACACATTTTTTTGCCGGTTTGCTAGCCTGGGGCATTCAGGTGTGTGTTAGCATAATGCCAAGAGCGAAAGACATATGCGATAGTCTTAGTGAAGCAACTGTTGCTGCACATCAATCTAGACAGAGTTATGTAAAACCATTTCCAAAGAATTTTGAGTTGAACGTTTTACAGTGAGGAAGATTATTCACAAGTGGAAAGCGATCAAGACACATGACGATCTTCGCAGCAGATTCACCCTAATGTCAGACCGTGCAATGCTTAGAAAAAAAAAAAAAAAAAAAGCAACAAGAGCGCAGAGCGTACAGGCCTCACTGATCATGAGCATGTTAAATGTTGAAGTCCATGACAGCACAATTAGAAGACGACCGAACAAGTACAGTTTGTTTGAAAAGGTAGTCAGTAGAAACTTCTTCCCTCTAAAAAGAAAGCACAAGCATGCCTGATTTTTACAAAAGTGCATCTGAACAAACCACAAGACTTCTGGAACGATGTCCTCCAGACAGATGAGACCAAAGTGGACTTGTTTGTCCCACATTTCAGTATAAATGAGTCGACCATGAGCTTGGTATTCTAGAGGCAAATGTGAAGCCACCTGTCCGACAAGACACATGCCGAGCTTGGCCCAAATCGAATCGTTCAACAGGACGATGATCTGAAGCACGGCAGTAAATCAAAGAAATAAAAGAATCAAGGTTTCGGGAACATTCCTCCACAATAATGTGTGAGACAGATTAAGTCATACAGAAAATGATTACTTCGTCTTACTGCTACGAAATGTGGATCTACAAGCTACTGAATCAGGGGGTACCTGCAGACAAGGTTTTTGTCTTTTTGGCTTCATTTTTGTTAAATAAATAATGGCGAGAGTGAAGAATTTTTTTTTATTGTTTGTATGAGGTTGTATTTGCCTAATACTAAGATCTGATACAAGCAGACGATTTTTACACAAAAACACAAAAACAGGCGAATAAGTGAGGTTGAAAAAAAAAAATCACATCTTCTACGTTATGATTGGTTGCAGAGAATTTGGTCTCGTCTCTGATTGGTTAGTAACCTAGAGCACAAAGGTGGAACTGAAATTGTTTTGTTTGCATCGCAGTTTAACATAATTATTAAACCTCAGAGTCATTAATGCATAATTAAGTTATTTATAGATAGATATGAATTATAGATAACTATACTAAAATGTAAGCCAGAGGTCAGCCATTTTCTGTTTGCAGGCTTGTGTGAGTTTAAGGTATCTGCATTATGATTTATGGTTACAAGAATTCTGTGTCATATAAGGTTGGTTAAAGTCACCCGGGGCTCAGCAAAATCTTGGAAAATCACAATAATAATCATGCAAATAAAAAAAATTTTTTTTTTTATTCTGCATATTTTTAAAATGTGCTTCTTGTTGTTTCCCCTTTCCTGTCCATTTAAGCGCTCTTTATAATAGCAGTTGGTTTTGGATCATAAAACAAATGAGCGGTGTCTTGTTTTGCAGAGCGATCAGGGCAAGTCAAAGCTGGCCTGCACATGGGTCCTAGTGCCGAGTCCCATGGGCTCCCCGGAATTTGAAGATGCAATGCCATGGTTAAATAACCAACAGAAAAAAAGTGATGAATGCAGTCTTTAATGTTGAATTTTTGCCTTGCATATTTTGCCTAGCACATGTTATTGCCCTTTCATATCTTACTTTTTTTTTTTCTTCTTCTCATTTTCATTAAGGGTCAAGGAAGTTAACTCTACATATTCACCTACAGTATTAACATCTCTAATTATACAAAACCATCATGCCCGAGTGCTCGGAGATGGGTCAGAGAGCTCGCAAAGAAAAAAAAAACTGTGCTCATTTGCATACTTATTTCATACATATTTCAATAACTATATTATGGCGGCCTAATAGATACAGATGCACACGCACACACGTCTATGACAAAATCCGCAAGCAGTGCGTGCTATGTTATTTGTGGTAGTAGGACAGCAGCCCGGGTTCTCATCTCCCTGAGTGGATATTGACAAAGACTTAACGAGTGTTAATCCATTTATCTGCCAGATAAATACACATCTTTCAGCTCTTCAGTGGAACGAAACTGCTTTTACCTTCCTTCACGTGAACATGCATTGTAAAACACACACGGGGTGCCTCAGTGTGTGTGTGTGTGTGTGTGTGTGTGTGTGTGTGTGTGTGTGTGTGTGTGAGTGAGTGAGTGAGACAGAGAGACAGACAGAAAGCGGGAGTGACAGAAGAATGACAATTTTAAGCCAGAGATTTGTAGGAACTGTAGGAATGATGGACTTGCCAATTTAGGTCTTAGCAGACGCAGCATTGATTAATCTGTGGAAAGCTAATCAATTGTACTTTGCGCACCCACACTCGCACATGCGTTTACACATGCACACACATGCAGATGCACGCACCATTAAACGTGTGTGAGGGACGCTTGCTAGAAGTTTGCCACAGCAGAACAGGAAGGATACCGAATAAATAAAATGAAGACGAAACGGAGAAATAATCCTGTTACAGATCAAACGACTCTCGCTCCTTTTCTTATGGAAAATGTGCACACACACGCAAAAGTACAAAGCACTATTCCCTTGTTACCTACAACGTAGAATAGACACCGAACTCAAAAAGAGCATGAGAGAGAGAGAGAGAGAGAGAGAGAGAGAGAGAGAGAGGGAATATACAGTATCCCGTGTGGAAACCGACAGCACTCTATAAACCATTAGATTAGGGTTTTTTTTTTTTTTTTTTTTTGCAAGTACTTTCGCAATTGATCATTTTGGTATTTACAAACAATTTCTTTTCTGTAGCTGCTGTATGGGCAGTGCAGCTTGTTTGAAGTCTTGCATTATCCAGGAGAAGATAAATGTTTCGGGAGATAAATGGTTTTTGTGTAAATGCGCTTCCGTGCTGCAGATAAGGACAATAGTACATGACTTATTGTTGTGTTTAGATAAATACGGAAACCATGGAGCCGCGAAACAAATGTTGACTACAGAATCGGGTTTTTGTTCGGCTTCGTATCCGTGTATGAAAATAGAAATATGGTGTGGAAAAATGCCACCGACTTCTTTCTCGGGGAAAAAAAAAAGAAAAGGAACAAAAAAAAAAAGGGATCATTATGGGACCTGATAACCCTCTTCCATCCTCTAGTGCTATTGACTCAACCATGCTTGAAAAGAAGTGTGAAGAATTAATAATCAATGCCCCGAAATAAAACCCCCAGTACAAAATCACATGCCAATAGGAAGATAAGCAGCTGGACTTTATAGATTAGTTTTTCAATTTAACATCCACAGGGCTTTCTCAGACGCACACAGATGTTAGATGTTAGTGTTGCTCAGTAGATAAAGATCACTTGCCCTATGACTATGTCACTGTTGCAAGACGCTTTCAACATTTTTAGCACAGTTTAAATATCAAGCACGGTTTCCACGAGTAGCGGGCTTCTTGCACAAACTCTCTATTTCACTCTAACGCCAAAGACGCAAATTTTACACATGGTGGCGCTACCGAGAAAATGTCAACGATACTACATGTGAGTGTGCTTACAAATCTCCTTTAGGAAGCATCCTGTTTGAAGGTTGGGGCGGGGTACACCCTGGAAAGGGTGCCAATCCATCATAGGGCACACACACACACACACACACACACACACACACACACACACACACACACACACACACACACATACTATGGGCTCCCACAGACTGTGGGAGGAAACCAAAGTACCCGGAGGAAACCCACCCAGCATGTGGAGAACATGCAAACTGCACACACACACACACACACACACACACACACACACACACACACACACACACACACACACACACAGACCCGAGGTGGAACTCGAACCCTGGAGATGCAAGGCGACAGGGCTGTTCACTGTATGCTCTTTGATGCATAAACTATTACAAATCTGATAAAATACCAATTAATAGAAACAAACATAGTGGTGCAGTGGTCAGCACTGTGGCTTTGCACGTCAGGGGTTCGAGTCCCGCATTCGGGTCCGTGTGTGTGCGGGGTTTGCATGTTCTCCCTTTCCTCCAGGTAGTCTGGTTTGCTCCAAGTGTCCACAGACGTGCAGAGGAGACGTATGAGTCACATTATGACTCAAAACCGACTTACATAATAAGGCTCACCACAAGTAACTGATTTGTTTCGTTTTTTAAGATAAAAATATGACATCTCGACAAGCTTCCCTCTACATTTCAGCATCTTACAGAATTTATGATTATTTCTCTTATCTGATATCATCCAGATTAGGATGGGTTCCGTGTTGAGTCTGGTTCCGCCCAAGGGTTCTTCAGATTGCCACCTGAGGGGGTGTTTCCTTGCCTCCGTCACCCCCCGGCTTGCCCATCGGGGAACATCTGATCATTCGGATTTATACGTATTGCCTTACACATTTTAAACTTATTTCCCTAATATCTGATTTTTGATTCTGTAAAGCTGCTTTGCGACGATGGCCGTTGCTAAAAGAATATGCTATGTAAATAAAACGGAATGCTTTTTAGAGAAAAGCCATCCAAAATGGCTGAACTAGTTCAGCCGCTGAACTTCCAAACAGGAGAACTGGACATCAGCGTCTGCACGAATAATAGCAACGATGAGCGATACAATGAGAAATATGGAGAGAGGGAAAAACAGAGGTTAGAGACTGAGATAAAGGCAGAGATAGAGGATGAGGAAGAATAGAATGAAAGCTCAATTTAAGTATAAAAGAAGGAGAAGGTTTTTCTAACATTGAGAAAATTACTTGTGATACGGGGAAAAAAAATGGACTGAATAGAAATTTGAGGGGGTCATTTAGGCCCTTTTCTTCACACGAAAAACTTATTTTCGGCTATTCTGCATGTTTAAACTTAATTCTCATTATGTATTAGCTCAAATGTTAATTTATTCTTTTCAAACTTTTGGGTGTATAATGACCACATGGTGTACGGAAAGTTATTCATTGCACTAAGTTTAACTGGTTCCTAGGAGAGACAGGTTTTAACCAGTACAACTATTTCCAGTTTTTGCAGGTACAGTCTCCTCAGTGTAACACACACCACTGCATCATGTCAGGAGCCATCGATCATCCGGTATGTGAGATGATCAAATGAGTGTGTATATATATATATATGTGTGTGTGTGTGTGTGTGTGTGTGCGTGTGTGCAAAAGTCTTGAGTCATAAGCCAGACTTTCTTGTATTTTTAATGAAGTCTTGAGGAACACTTCTTCAGGCTTCCTGAAGGACTTTTTGGTTCTCATTTTCAGTCCAGTTCTGCACCTGTACCTGAGCCGGTTCAGAGGAATGCTTTTGTGAGTTAAGCCACACAGAGAGCTACAGTATGACTTACTGAAGCATAAAAACTCATTCAAGGCATGAACCAGTGAGGAATAAGTGCAGAAGATGAGAGATGATCAGGAGGGTGATTAGTCCACTGGTGAGGTTGAATGCTGACTGGTTGGATCAGACGAGAGAGGAAATGAGGTTGCTGCCCTGGCTGTTACATAGACAACCAATTTATAAATTGCAACTTCAGCTTCAGCCTTTGTTCAAAATTTGTTCTCATTTCTTTCATTTTATTTACATAATATGAAGAAATGAGTACATCGAGTATATTTGGGACGCCCAGGTCCCAAATATATCTGCCGTCCCTTTTTAATAATCTGTTCCATCTGGAAAGGTGTACTGATGGTTGCACATACATCTGTCGGGCACTTCTTTAAAAAACAGACAAGAGGATTAACCCTCAACAGCGCGGATCAGTACGGCAACACAGCCATCAACCGATAAAAAAAAAATTAAAGCCAAAAAAACTGGGAGGCTTCAGACATCACACAGATGTCACACTGTTAAGTTTTCTGATACATCATGTAGAACCAAAGTTATCATTACCTTAAAAATATGTCAATTTTTTGGCCTCCGAGTGGCGCCGTGGTGCAGCGCTCGCCCTATCATCCGGAGATCGCGAGTTAGATTCCCGGGTGATGCTGTAACCTCTCGCAGCCGGAGGTCTAGAGAGAGCTGATGGGCCGAGCTCTCTCAGAGGGGAGGGATGAGAGGCACTTAGTGCTCCTACATTTATCACGGCTCTACAGCCAATCAGGGGCGTCTGTGAGCTCACGCGAGCGGAAGGAGCGGAAGGAGCGGATGTCCTCCGAGTGTGTTATGCCACCCCAAACGGTGTGTAAGCTAGAGGTTCGAGAAAGATGCGGTCGGCTGGCGTCACGTGGTTCGGAGGAGACGCGTGATAGTCTTCGGCCCTCCCGGCTGAGTGGTAGTAGCAGCCTTTATGTGGAGCCCCCTAGTGGTGGGGAGGAATTGGATATGACTAAATTAGAGATAAAATCTGGAACCCCCCTCCCCCCTCAAAAATTTTTATGTAAATTTTACTGCTTATTATTATTTGCCGACCTGTCCTGAGGGCTACCACCACAAGTATTTCAGACCTGTGAAAAACACTGTGTATATACTGTGTCTATGGACAGATACACAGAGATACACAACCAGTTTAAAGTTTGGTTAGACCTTCTAATCCTACGGTCTTTCCTGATTTATATTTCTTTCTACATTGTTGAGGGCATCAAAAATATACAATAAGCTTCTATGAACAGTTGATATTGAGATGTGTCTGCCACTCATGCACTGTAAAGCTTCATCGTTATGAAGGTGCTGTTTGTTAATTGGTGATCTCTGAAACCGGTAACTCTAAATAAACTTCTCCTCTGCAGCAGAGGTACGTTTTGGTCTTGCTTTCCCGTGATGGGCCAGTTTCATCAACGGCTGACCTTCATGTCTTAATCAAACTGATATTAATTTATTTTATGCTTTTATTCTCTGCATGTGGGAACAAAGAAAAACTGTATGTATCCACAAAATCTAAAGCAAATTCTGTGAGGAAAACACCAGAAGGGTGCCAGATTTGTGCCCTACCCATCGGTCAGCACATGTATGTGCTGTATCAAGTGCACCTGGTCTGTTTCTGATTTATGTGTCTATCTAAAAGCTCTGTCTTGCTCGGTGGCTTTGTCCAGCTCTGGTTCCACTGTGACTGAATCATGCTCATAGTCCTTGTGCCCACAGTTTGTGTTTACTCATTGGTCGTATTCTGTGCATTGGTGTCTGCACTGTATTGATTAGAGAGGGTCTGCACCTGTATCCGTCCACACCTTTAAAAGAAAGAGAGACCTTCAGGATTAATGCTGCTGCCGCTTTCCTGTTGAAGGAAGTCCAGGAAGACAGCGATGTGGGGGTTAGAGAATCAGAGGCAGATACTGTAGACCAGCTCTTGATCCACTGCGAGTCATGGGTTGGGGAGGGGAGTGGATAGATAGACTGTAGCTTGTGGGTCTGCCACAGGACAAGCATCTGAGCACAGACAGCAGCTCTCAGAGCAGACCAGACCAAAGGCTTGAGTCAGAGGTGACCTCTCTGACACTGGCGAGGAGGTCTGTGCCCTGCCACCCTACACCACTCTGTATAACCGTGCAGAGGGCATCACTTTGCTCCCTGCCATCCTGAGTGTGTCTCCCTTCCTCCCTCACATGCTCCCTCCCACGTTTGTTGTTCTGCTCCCCTGCTACTTGATCAGCATCATCCTGGCTTCTTGCCCTCCTGATACTTGTGCCCTCCCCCTGTTTTGAACTGTGCACCGCTCCCCCAACTTGCCGCCCGGAGAAGTTCCCTCCCCATTCTGTGTTGCAGAGATCTGCATTTGCCTTGTGATGGACATCACTCGCTTCACATGACTCCCAAGGTCAGGTTTCTAATCACTGTACAGGACACCCCCCAGTCCTGGGATTGCGTGTCAGAAGCTACAGAAGTGCTGAAATGATGCTGAACTACACAACTACTTTGCTGTGCTGTAATGTAATTACTGTATTTGTGACTGAATCATGTTTGACCCTTGTGTCCCAGCTAAGTAACGTACAGTACTGTGCAAGTCTCAGGCACTCAATGTTTTTAGTACAAAACTTTATAACCTTTTTCTTTTTTTTGTTTGTTTGACTTTGTTATTATTTTACTATTTGTGTGCAAAAACAGTTTTCAAAAGTCTTCAAAATTTTTCAAATGTCAGTATTCCACCACAACATTAAAAGTTACAGAAAAATATCTGTATGACAGAAAAGAAAACAGCATATTATATAAGCGACCACTTTTTTGACAGAATGGAAGTTGCTGGGTTTTTGCGAGAAAAAGAGCAAGAAGTGTAAGAAGAAGAAGAAGATGATAAACAAGAAAAAGAACAAGAAGTGCAACAAAAAAGAAGAAGAAGATGATGATGATGATGATGATGATGAAGAACAAGAAAAAGAAGAACAAGAAGATGAACAAGAAAAAGAAGATGATGATGATGGTGAACAAGAAAAAGAAGAACAAGATGATAAACAAGAAAAAGAACAAAAAGTGCAACAAGAAAAAGAAGAAGATGATGATGATGATGATGATGATGAACAAGAAAAAGAAGAACAAGAAGATAAACAAGAAAAAGAAGATGATGATGATGATGAACAAGAAAAAGAAGAACAATAAGTTAAAGAAGAAAAAGAAGATGATGATGATGGTGAACAAGAACAAGAAGTGCAAGAAGAAGAAGAAGATGACGATGATGATGCAAAAAATAAGCAGGAGCAACAGTCCCCAGAACTGTGAGTGTTTCTGTGGGACGCACAGGAAAACGTAGGAGCTAATTTCCTCATAAAACTACACAAATTTCCTTATAAATCTGTCATCACATAAAATACTGTCTGTTTTAATAATCACTGTTTACTGGGCTTTACAGTTTTTTTAAGGTGTCCTTGCTCTATGGTATTTATTTGCATGTGCAATATTTTCGCATGCATGAAGAAATGAACAAAAATGATTATCCCGAACTCAGATACAGCTGCGAGTAGCAGTCTGCGGGATCCACGCCACTTCTGCAAATTGCGCAACCAGTGGCCCAAGGTACATAGGACAATAAAGTGTCAATGAAGCACCACATTTGAACTCAAAACTGGCTGTGTGAAACGTCTTCTGAAACCTGACCATGCAAAATGCAAAAAGAGCAAGAGGAAGATGAAGATAATAATGAAGATGATAAAAAAAAGAGAGAAAAAGAAGAACAGGAATTGCAAGAACAAGAAGAAGATAACGATGATGACGATGATGATGAACAAGAAGGGGAAAAAAACAAGAAGAATAAGATAATGATTTTGACGATGATGATGAATAGCAAGAACAAGAAGAACAAAAAGAGCAAGAAGAAGATGAAGGTCATGATGAAGATGATAAAAAAGAGGAAAAGAAGAACAAGAAGAAGATGAAGGTCATGATGAAGATGATAAAAAAGAGGAAAAGAAGAACAAGAAGAAGATGAAGGTCATGATGAAGATGATAAAAAAGAGGAAAAGAAGAACAAGAAGAAGATGATAATTAGGATGATGAAGAAATGAAGAACAGGAGAAAGAAAGAGAAGACCAAGAAGGCGAAGACGTTGATGATGACGAAGACAAAAAAAAAAAAAAAAAAAACGAAGAAGAAGATGAACAACAATAATATAATATAATTAATGTCCATTTCGAGAGAGAATTTTGTCATCACACACAACGTTCAGCGTTCCTCCTGCCTTCTCTACTGCTTAATTTCTCTCCATTTTTTCCATCGAGCCTTTTCTCTCCCGTACGGCACCTTTCATTACAACATATCTTTTATTTCCTGTGTGTGTTGACAATGATGCCTCATGCTGTTTGGAGGTTCATGGAGGTGACTGCTGTAGCCATTTCATACACTAACTGCATGCCCTTTCAACATAAAAGTAAATCATAAATATAATATGCTTTCCTAGACACTCAGACCAGTTTATGCCTCGTTCTGCCTGTGTGTGTGTGTGAAATTCTTTTAAAAAGCGAAATGAAAGTGAACTTTATTAAAAAACCTGTTTTGTGCCTGTAACTGAGATAATCGACAGAGGAGACGGAGGGCAACATCAATCTGTAAGCGATGATGAGAAACACCACGTCAATTTAAATTGTAGCTTTACTAGGACCTTTCATTTGTAAAACGCAATTCCAAATAAATGAAATATTCGACTCTTTATTATCTTTCATAGACACTCTGCTACAGTAGATGCCAACTGTCTTTAAATACGGATAACGAGAGCAGAGCACACACATACGCTACACACACTTTTTCGTGTAATGACTAGAGTTCTTAGATCTTCAACAGTGTGGAAGAAATGTCGAAGGAAGGCATTCGCGGTTTTAGAACTAAGGCTGCATAATTATACTAAGATTTACAGGGTGTAGAGTTTGAGAGATCAGTTAGGGCATTGAGACACCGCATAAGCAATAGTGGGGGGGAAGAAAGTGTGGACAGTTGACAGGTATATCTGTCGGAGGGAAAGAAAAAAAAAAAGACACTTAAAAAAAGCTGTCCCTAAGGTCAGTTTCAATATATGAAGTTGGATTTTCTCCACAAAATCCAAAGTCAGCATTTACATAACTGCATAATTCAGGAGCCGAAGAATCGGCCCGGGCGGACAGAGTTAAAGCGCAGATCTGCTTTCGAGTTGTTTCCTCGCTAATTCTTCTTTAAATTGGCCTTATTGAGTGCTGAATAAACGCCCGTCCTCTAAAGCACTTCCATAATCAATTATGAAATATGCTAATCAACCGCTGCTGGCCATGAGCTATCACGCTACTGTCACTAATTGTAGGTCATTCCTTCCCCGGGGTTCTCCCAACCTTCCGTCTACAACTACTCATCTTTCTCCTCCGGCCTCTCGCGTTCTCGCTTTACCTTTGATGTAAAAACAAGCGCTTTTCTGATAAAGACCGAGCGAATATGAATGACTGAATTATATGCACAGGCTCTCGGGCATCTGTGCGGTCAGTATACTGTACAATAATCTACAGTATAATGTCATTGAACTGTTTTGGGTTTTCTGTGAACAATTATTACCTCGGAAGCACGTTTATGCTCGGATGCTGTGCTGTTTTGGCAGTGTGAGCGCGGTACTAGCGGCCAGAAGGTCGCAGGTCTGCTGGAGAGATGCTTCTGTGCCCTTGAGCCCGATGAGTAGGACTGTAACTGAACACTAATACATTATTCAGATTCAACAGATACAAACACGAGCTGCTTTGTTCGATCTCACTCACTGGTCCTTTATACCACTTACAGCATAGTGTACAGTAGAGGGAAGCTTAGCGAGTATCCCAAGTGGACATGAGGCGGAGGACGCCATGGACAGGGTTACAACCTACAAGCAGGCACACACTCTCACTCACACACTACGGTCAATTTGAATCTAATCTGCATGGGAAGAACCCGGAGGAAACGCATCGAGCACAGGGAAGAACATACAAACGCCACACACGCTGACCAGAGGGGGACTTGAACCCTTAATCCTTGACCTACGCCACTACGCCACTCATTTACTACGACTGTTGTTGTTCTTCTTTTTCTTCTCTTTCTTTCTTTCTTTTTTGTAAAGCTTTGAGAAAAGGTTTCACTGGAAATGCGCATCAAGATGGAGATTCCACATAATGCAACAAAAAAATCCACAAAAGCAGGAGTTTTAAACTTTAATGTAACGGTGCACTATTTCTTTTTATTATGTTTGGTTTGTGCCGCCTTTGTGAGCTTCCAGAATTTACCAAGGAACTATTCTTTCATTTAAAGTGAAACCGCTCCATATGTCAGAATACACCCTTTTATCTAGATCCCTCCAGGCTATGCATGTTCATTGCGCAGATTTATTTTTTATTGTAATCATTTCTAAGTAAAACCGCTCTATCATTATTAGAAATAAAGAAATCGACGCGCAATACAGCGTAAAGGACTCTATTTTATTCTGATGCCGCTTCCCGGCACATTATCGGATTCCGTGGGCACATCCGGTGATCTTTTCTGATCTCTTCGGATCGAATGGAGCGCACCTCAGAAGTGCTCAAATAGTATGAGGCGTCCGCTGTTGTCAACTATAAAGACATCGTTGCTCTGAAAGACAGCTCACACAGTGCTATTAGGCAGAAAGCTTTCGAGAAAGTTCCACAGTGCATTTGGTTGAGGCCAATTATAAACTAGAGTAAGGGAGCTGTTCTTGAGGAAGTGCTGAAGAAGTTCAGAAGTGGAATAACGTTTCGTTCTGTAAACTGCATTATTTATGTTGTTTTTTCTTCTTCTTAAAGTTTATGGCTTATTATCATAGGGTTAATATATATATATATATATATATATATATATATATATATATATATATATACAGAGAGAGAGAGAGAGAGAGAGAGAGAGAGAGGAGCGAGTCACCAAAAGAGCTCATACTCCAGCATGCTGTTTTATTTAGAATACTGCACACATCTGTATCGAACACTACCGTTTATGTTCAATCAAAGAGTTTCCACACCAAATTTTAACCGTTTATTGTTTATGTTATTACTTAGTGCTTTTTATAGAAGCTTCTTTTAATATAGAAATGTTTTCAAAAGCATCATTGCATATGGCTTTTGTTTGGACTTTTGCACAGTACTGTAAATAAAACAGCTCTTATGTTTTACTGAGCATGCTGGAGAATATGAGTTCTTTTGGTAACTTCGTCACACTCGCTCCTTTCTATTTACATGCAAAATTCAGGAGTCTACATTATATCTGAAAACTGGTCTGTCATGTAATATGTCGCTTTCTTTACAGGCATGCAAATATTCTTCTGTAATGTTATTTATTCATTAAGTTTAGTGTATCTTTGTAGGGAATGGTCTTGTACATAATAATGCAGACATGATAAACTTATATAACAAAATTTGTACTACAGAAAATATGGCTAAGACTTTTGCACAGTACTGTATGACCCCCTGTCCAGACTGTACCCCGCCTTGTCTCCTGGGATAAGCTCCACGCCCCTGCGCTTGGGTATACAGGATAAAGCGATATAAACGATGACGACGACCAAACCTCTGGGCTGAACCATTCCCACTTGCGGTTTAAATCTGAATACAGGTATGAATATTTAAAGCACAAAATCGATCCAAGATCCAAGATCCGGATCCAGGAAAATCCATTATGTTACACCCCTATGCAAGATCCTTAACCTTCACTTTCTCTAGCTCTGTGATTGACTGACTTATTGCAAAATAATTATATGTAATTATATTACAGATTTATGGTTTACCAAGAAAATAATAAATAACCAAAGTGATGTAGCCAATGTAAAATGAGTTTATTTCTTTTAAAGCAGCCTAAATGAAAAGCTTTATCGGTGTCAACTGGTTTAATTTCAACGTGTATAACTAAAATATTAGCTCCTTCATTTTTAAAGAAGGCAAAGACTAGGCTCTGCACCAATAAGACGAGGCTGTAGAGTACAGACAGAGCAGTTCTCCAGGGTCAGCACATGTAGGCGTGGGAGTGTATGCATAGGAAAGGTGTTCAGTCTGTGTAGATGTGTGTGTGTAGGACAGAGAGAGAGAGAGAGAGAGAGAGAGAGAGAGAGAGGGAGGGTGTTGTATGTGTGTGTGTGTGTGTGTGGGTGTGTGTGTGCATGCTGGCCGATATGAAATGTCAGGAAATACAGCCTGTTTTATTGATATGGAAAAGTCACTCACTCAGTCAGAACTGCACATAATTAAATGTCACAGCCTTCAAAAATAAAGACAGAAAAGGGAAGAGTTTTTTTTGTTTTTTTTGAAGACGGGATTCAGCCATAGGCAAAAAAAAAAAAAATAAAATCTAAGACAATGCATGATATCTTCATAAACTTTGCACAGACACTACATTCAGCTTTCCTCTCTCAGCTCCGATCTGAACGACGTCTTCTCAAGAGACGCGGCAGATTATCCTGGCCGGATGAGTTTTCCACTCGCGAATTAATCTAGCTAATTGAGTCCTCGTATTCGTTGAACATCCTTGTTTCGTGTTCATCTTGAACATCTGTGTGTGTGTGTGTGTGTGTGTGTGTGTGTGTGTGTGTGTGTGTGTGTGTGTGTGTGTGTGTGTGTGTGTTTGCGTGTGTGTGTGTGATGTTTGAAGCGGCAACCTCGTGACTGTTTTCTCATTTTTCTTTCCTTCCTTTTGCATTCATCTATTTGTGGGGAGAGAAAAAGAGAGAGAGGGAGAGAGCAGAAGGGCGGCGCTGCTGAAAATGGTTGTTCGGTTTAGACACTCAAAATGCACTCCAATAAAACTGCCATGTTGATTTTGAGTTACTGATTCTCTTTCGGGTTTGCGTGTGTGTGTGTGTGTGTGTGTGTGTGTGTGTGTGTGTGTGTGTGTGTGTGTGTGTGTGTGTGTGTGTTTTTAGACTGGCTCAGCGCCATGCAAATCCAATCACCCAGACCCATAAAGACTGCAGTGCATTTTCATTTTTTACTGCTCTCCGTAGAGGGAGACAGAGCGAGAGAGAGGGAAAGCGAGAGAGAGAGAGAGAGAGAGAGAGAGGGAGAGAGGGGGGATCACAACGATGGAGAACTCTCTTCTCTGTATGCATTTCCTGAGTGCATGTGTTTATGTAAGTCCGTGATGTCTCTAAAATATCTGGCACCCCGGGTCCCACCGGTAGCTGCTCTATTACAACATACAGATGTGCGTTTCAGCTTTCACTCGGATTCAATCACAGAAATCTCCATCTGAATGCACTAACGTACTTCCACTTTGTTTCAATATGAATATAAGAGGGAGGCTGAGAACATCTCCATGGTTACCCTCGCTGCAGCATTACTGGGCTCTCCTCCCTCTCTCTGACCTTTCCATAACCTCAAGTCGATGCCTCGAAGTCTCCACTGACCTCAGGGGAACGATTGAGCTCGGACAATACCGTTGCTGTTTGTCCCGAATCTTTTCCCATACCTCTTAGGCACTCGCCTCCGCTTCTCGCCACCATGGCAACTGAATCAGAGGAGGTACGCAAAGCGAGCAGGTGGCTTACACGGCCAGTGAGAAGCGAGAGTTCTTTTTATAAACACTTGTGAAGTGGAAAATAGAAAAATGCAACCCTCAGAAAAAAAAGGGAAAAAAAAGGGAATTGTCCTTTTGTGGGTTGAGTTCAGGTTCTTTTAATTCCCAGAGGAAATAGAGAGGGGCTGAGGGCCAGAGGGATGGGAAACGAAAAAGAAAGAGACCTGAGAGGGAGTGCGCTAAGAAAGGCGAGAAAATCCCAAGGCCAGAGCTGCAGCTAATCCGTCATTAGCATTTGGAAAAACGGGGGACAGGGAGAAAGAGATTGAAAAATACAGACCAAAGCAGAGCTCATAATGTAAGATTGACCAACTCTGAGTGTGTGTGTGTGTGTGTGTGTGTGTGGGTGTGTGTGTGTGTGTGTGTGTGTGTGTGTGTGTGTGTGTGTGTGTGTGTGTGTGTGTGTTCTGAGAGAGACAGAGAGAGTGACATAGTAGTGTCGGTTAGCATTTAATTGGAGTTACCGTCATTTCCTTCATGACACCCACATCCACTAGCACTTATTCATGATGCTAATGTATGCTAGCACCTTCAGCAGGAAGCACATCCATCAGAAGGCATTTAGCTATACGACAATCAAACGTACAACTACATCTTGGCCTGTCTCTCTTCACGCAACACTCTTGAGTTAAAATATGTGCTATCTCAATTCATTGAGCTCTCCCTCCTTATAAAGTTCAGATGATGCATTAGCTTGGTGTATTAAAAAGCCCACAGCTTTAATTAAACTAGCAGCACTGATTGACTGTGAATAGTAAGGATTTAGTATTAAATATGCCCATAAAAATCCTTTTTTTTATGTGCATGTGATAAATAGAGACGGAGATATTTCATTTCATACCTGGCAGGCAGGTGAATATCAGGACTTTCAGGATAAGGGGGGGTGGCATAGCGGTATAGTGGTTAGCACTTCCAGAGTCGGGGGTTCGAGTTCCACCTTGGGTCTGTGTGCATGGAGTTTGATGCTGGTGGGTTTCCTCTGGGTACCATTGTCACCCGCGATAAACTGGGGTATACCTAACCTCGTGTCCCGAGTCCCCTGGGATAGGCTCCAGGCTTCCCGGATAGAGGCGTACAGAATGAGTGAGTGAGTGTGGAGTAAAATACACACCAGTTTATTTTACACTTTCCTGTGAAAAGGGCAAAGAAATCAGAATGATAAGGGAAAAGAAAAAGGGACAACGCTATCACCCCCTGGCCCTAAGCTTAGCCATATTTTTTACATGTGGTTGACTGTTTTAGTCTGCATCGAGCAAACTCGGTGTACTTCAATTTATTATTCAAAACTCTTTATAAATTGTTGAATCTTCTGTTTTTTAAAGCAGGATGATAAGCTGTTTGTTTTGCCCAGCCTGGCTACTGTTGGATGATGGACAGTGATCAATGCACAGATTGTTTGGGACTGGAGCATCTCAGACAAGCACTTACAGAGCCTTGACCAAACTGAAGTCTGATACTAATAGCCAAGTGTGAAGCTCGTAGGCTTTGTCAATACTGCTGACAATTTATTATCCTCCCATTGACTGTGTCTGGTCACAGCAGGGAGTGAAGTGAACAGCAGACATGGCCACAAAGAAAGGCCCCTCAGGAAAGAAACAGTAAGCTTTCCTTTGCTGCATTGTCACAGCAAGAACAAAAAATGGGAAGCATGGCTGGGATGCTCTCGTTTGCAACTCTGGGAAACTGGGAATTCTCAGCACCTGTCAGCCATATCTCAAAAGCAGGTGTCGGCAGCAGTGTGTGTGCACCTTGAGGCTTTGGTCCAGCTTCTCTCAAGGCAGTGGAATGTCTCTGATCACAGTGCTAAACAATGGCCTAGCAGAGGGATCTGGAGGTGATGCTACTAAGCAATTGGGGGGGAAGGGGGGGGGGAGCAAAGAAAAAAATGCAGATATAAAATGACTTTCATTCTCAACTTTAATTTTTTTGTTTTTTTTTTTATACATACTGTCCATAATTACAGCCAGATGAGTCTGTGAAAACTTTTGCGTTATCAGTCTGCACACAGCATCCGCACTGGGAACCAAAGTCCAATTATGTCATGTCCTGCATTCCTGCCAAGGATGTTGTGGTATATTAATAAATCTAACAACCTGTCTGCTCTTGCAGATGCCCAGGTCAGCCCTGTGTCCTGTGAGGTCTTTCAAGTGCTTTGTGAAAGTGATGGCAAGCTGGCAGCTCACTGGCTAGGAGAGGAGGATCATAAAGGATCTTCGTTATCTGTAGACCAGTTAACGCTTTAGCTTCCTCCTGGGTGGCACTAAGAAAAGTATAATTTGCCCTGTGAAGCAACAACATATATGTCTACCTATCTATCATCTATAAATGAGGTGTGTTCAAGTCAAACAGGGACTTTTGATTGTACAGAATAAAAAAAAAAAAACTGGGGTTATGTCTCCATATAATCCCAGGCTACACTAATGCACTTACTGTATTCCAGCATTTCACGAATGCTTGTAGAAAGTGTTCTCAGTATGCCAGAGCCACGATTGGACTGCCTTCTACATTTATGGTATCCAAGCACTAGTGAAATGCTGGAATAAGTGCTTTAGTGTAGCAGGGGATTATAAAGAGAAATAAAGATTTTACTTAAAAGGTTTTTACTCCCATAATTGTGTTGTCATTTTGCACAATCAAAAGTCCCGGTTTGACTTGAATGCCCCTCATATATTACACCATAAATGTTGCTTTTTTTGCAACCCATGTAGTCTAAGGTAAATCTGAGTCATTCATTCATTCCCTGATTAAGTAATTCAATTATTCTTTTCCTATGCCACTTATCTTGCAGAATTATCATTTTAAACTCTTCCATTATCAGTAAAGAAAAAAAATTTTCTCAATAGTAGCAGTACCAACACTTTAAGTCATTGTGCTCCTCAACAGTATGGTAATAATTGAATCATAGATGGACTGACAATTCGATTTGATTAGATTTTTGATGGTCGCGATTCCCTGTTCGATTTCATTTAATAACGCTAAAGCCTGCTGTCTGATTTGTCTCAAGCAGCCATAATTCTGAGCCCTTTTAAAGTAATAAAAATATCCAACAAACACTGAAATGCTGAGTAACTACGCTGTTGACTGTTTTTAAGGTCAAGTCTTGTACAAAGCAGCAATCTTTTTCCTGACAATCTTCTGCTCCACACTCCAGTCCAGTAGATGGCAGTAACACACTAACTACCCATAAAAACTAAAGAAGAAGATGCATTAAAACTCGCAAATCATGATTTTTTTTTTTCCCCGGAAGATGCAAACAGTTTGCATTATCCGCAAAGGTTGTGATTTGTTTTTAAGGAATTCATCAATTTTGGATAAAGGATTGCATAAACAATTTAAAAAGTGTGAACTGATTCTAAATAATAAAGAATTGAACCATTTATTCTATTAATCAAACTGACTAACAAGCGTTGTATAATATATAAATCATAATATTGCGTTATTATTGATTAATTGTGAACCGTTGTTACACTGTTGATATACAGTACTGTGCAACAGTCTTCAGCCACCTCTCATTTCTTCATATTTTGTTTCCATAGAGCCAGACTTTCCTCTATTTTTAATGCAGGCTTGAAAAATAGTTCTCCAGGACTCTTGCGGCTCTTATTTTTGGCAGGTTTTTGGCTCTCAATTTCAGTCCAGGACCAGGTTTAGAGGAATGTTTTTGTGTGTTAAGCCACACAGTGACCTATGAATCGTCCAAGCATAAAACAACATCGAACATAAGGCATGAACCACTGAGAGGCCGGTGACTGGTATAACTGGTGATGCGGAATTCTGAGTGGTTGGAAGAGAAGACGAGAGAAGAAACGAGGTTGTTACATAAACAACAGATTTTTACATTTTCTCTTTAGGCACTTTTCAGTATAACAGGCAATAACAGTAAAACATTTATTCCCAATACTTAAATGTAATCTACATTTGAATTCATTTGAAGAACTCGAAGGTGGAGCTCCAGAAGTTTGCACAGTACCGTACAAGTCTTGAAGGAACTTTCAGACCATGACGGTCTGAAATAAATGTAAGTGGAACAGAAAGTTACATAAGTAACCGTGGTTCTGCGGCTGAATGGAAAACCGCCAGCCACCTGAGTCACTCTGGTTGAAAAGAATGGCCAGAGGATGGGGGTGACATAGTGGGAGCCTTTATAGTTTTCCCCTCATGGGGTCACACTCATTAAGTGGCAGCTTTTCTGTTGGTCCTTGGCAAAGGGACAGAACAAAAACAGAACAGTCCACTAGTTCTGAATGAAACGTCCCTGGTGGTCCTGTACTGTCTACAGTCATAGAACCATGGATAATAATAATAATAATAATAATAATAATAATAATAATAATAATAATAATAATAATAAAAAGAAATTGTAACATTCTGTTCTTCCCACCTCTTCCCACCCATGTCAAATAAAACTGATGCTACAATACTAAGTAAAGTTTGAATGCACTCCGGCATCATACACAAGTATCTGATTGATCTTAGGATCAGTTTCCCCTGCCAGCTATTATATTATCCCAAACGGTCTTTAAATATCTGCACTTTTAAAAAGTAATTTAGACAAAAACACCATCAAAACATGGTTACACCGTATCCTCAGCATCCCCTATGGGAAATGAAGTGTCCATTCAGTGAAGGTCCACTTTCTCTCATCCTTCCCTGCGAGAGTCAATCAGAGCGTGACTTTCTATCCCCTTGTCACAAAAGGAACTAATCAGATCATGACCCTGTCCAGTAGGAACAACGAAGCTTCCAAAGACCTGACAGAGTAGCCTGTGATGTACTGAGCGTCTGTGAGGGAGTGTGTCATTTCATAACACAAAAGTGCATAAACACACATACTGTACACAAACGCACACATATACACACATGGACAAAGACAGCCACAAAAGTTTGCGGCGGAGCAGAGGTCTGCAAGAGAGCAGAGCCTGCCATCTGTTAGAGGTGTTACTCTGCTGCCTGGGAGTGTGTTTCAGAGTGAGTGAGTTAGTATATGTGTGAGTGAGTGAGTGAGTGAGTGAGTGTGTGTGTGTTTGTGAGAGAGAGAGAGAGAGAGAGAGAAGGAGCATGAAATGAGTGCCAAGGCCACCGCACACTCTAGATAATGAGGTGCAGGAAGATACTGAGAGATGTGACACACAGTTTGCTCGTTCACGTGACCGAAATGCATTTTACATCAAACGCTAAGGCTCCATCTGTGAGTGTCCTCCACACACAGAGGACACTTTGTTGGGATGTTCAGGCAAACGGCATAAAGGATTCTCTTTATATGCATAACCAAATCCGAATCACAGATGCTTAATCACAATCACAGATGCTACAGAGGACAGAAATTGTTACCTTTTGAGGCCTTTATAAATATGCAACATTTTAAGGATGCGTCGGTTATGCTAATTAGCATACCTGTCTTTGTTGTTTAGTAAGTCTTTTGCTGTCTAACTGAGTTCCGAAGTCGTATTTATTCTTCTCTACTTTGCGGTCTGAAATGTTTATCTCTCTATCGACCTTCTCTGTTTTGACTGTTTGTTTGGGTTTAGTTTCTCCTCTAGCGGCCTGTTAGCCTGTTTGTCCGCCGATGTTTGTTTCCCGAGCTCAGTCCGGTGTAAAATTGCCTCTTCGTATGTGATTGTGACCTTTGGACTGTATCTTACTTTTGCTAAAGCAATCCTGATCAAGATTTCGACTTCTGTCAGATGTTAGTTACCCGAGGTCAAAAACTAACGTCGTGGGGAATGTTGGGTTAAAACGTCAGGGGACTCGCCGTCTTCTTTTGGAGGAGGTAAATTAATCTACCTATATAGGAGGAGTTTCTTCATTTGTTAGTGAGCGAGACTGGTAATGAAAAAGCAGGTGCGATGAAGCATAAAAATGATCAGCACAAGTTTCCAATATCTTTTCTTAAAGAAAAAAAACAAACAAACTGCAAAGTTTATTATATCTCTGTTGGTTTATTGGGTCCACTTTGCTTTTAATGATGGTTAGTGGCACCACATACTAACAGATTGCATCTAACAAATAACAAATAAAAAGTCTTCACTTGTATTAAATCACCTTATACGTAAGTGTCCATAAATTTTTTGTTTTGTGTGCTCAGGGCCTGATTTACTAATGCTTTGGTCAAACTAATTTATAGGCCATATGGAGGATAGTGTTTTTTTCCCCACAAGAGTAACCTATCATGTCTTGTCTACTAGCCTAAGCAGAGAAGCAATGTGAGGCATTTTTACACACGTGCAAACTATACTCACGCACTCATCTTCTATATCGCTTTATCCTGTACTCAGGCTCACAGGGGGGCCCGGAGCCTATCCCAGGAGACTTAGGGCACGAGGTAGGGTACACCCTGGATAGGGTGCCAATCCATCACAGGGCACACACACACTCACACACACACACACACACACACACGCGCGCGCGCGCGCGCGCACACACACACACACACACACACACACACACACACACACACACACACACACACACACAAACACACACACTACAGGCAATTTGGGAACGCCAATCAGCCTAATCCGCATGTCTTTGGACTGTGGGAGGAAACCGGTGTACCCAGAGGAAACCCACCAAGCACGAGGAGAACATACTCCTGGAATCGAACCCGGACGCTGGAGGTGCAAGGCGACAGTGCTTGCAAACTACGGAATAATACATATTTAAATGCATATACATATTCATTTTGCACCACAGTATAGTTTAACGCAGCCTCAATAATTCACTCTGACAATGGCAATTGTGTCCGCAGATTACGCCATAGTATTAGTATGTCATAAAGGCATGTATTAAGTTTGCCAAAGCCTATTAGTGCCATTTAAAAACAAAAACATACAGATTACTACATCTTAATAATTAGAAAGTGTCTCAAAATTCAGCTCATAAGGCTGAAGTATCTCATACAAACGGAATGATTATTTCATAATGAATATTCGGCCGTGGTGAAGTTGGGTATGTACTGTAAGAAACGCAGTGTTTGCGGCATGTTCACACCCTGCTGTCCAATTAGTCAGAGCTCCTGGAAAACCTTTAACTATCATTTCCCTCACCTGCCTCCCACTCAGGTCTACCTTTGTATGTCATACATGTTGTATTTGAAATTTTCACTTTATCTGAATGTTTTATCTTCATCACATCTGAGTTACACGGTGGCGCGCTGAATACAAACGCACGGCGCACTTTTCAGATTTAGATTTTTATCCTCCTCAATTCCTGTTAAAAATCATTTTTGAATTTTGATTAAAATTGTTGTTGCCATTTTTTTGTTGTTGCAAATTTTAAACAAAAAAAATTATATTAAACAGTAAACACTAAAAAGATGAGACAAACCCCTTTAAGTTTTACCTGCCAATACTCAATGCACTTTTTTTCTGTTGTTTGAATCAATGTCATTTTTTTTTCTGTGTACTTTGTAAATTATGTTTTTTTAGTTGATGTAGATATCATTGTTATATAATGTAGAGTTTAGTAATCTCATTAATAAAATAAAATGATGAAGATGACGCTATATACTGTATAGAGCCATAGAGTCCAGACTTTTCGAGATTCATATACGGCAATCTTACACAAACACTGCGGGTAGGAAACTTTAAAACTAAAAGGAGGTCACAAATTCTCCCACATGGCAAAAACTTCAACATTAAGGCATTAATATATGCATGTTCACTCACTCTCTCTCATACACACATCAGAACACCACTGAATTTACATTTAAAGCATTAATTATGACCAGTAAGGCCGCTTTAATGCCGGCGCTTTGATCATCGTGAATGAGACGATACTCCATTATTGTGGGGACGCAGGATGTGATTAACACAGACACGGAGGAGGACTGAAGC
>JAAGKR010002044.1:78813-105557 GCA_011419295.1 Clarias macrocephalus | reverse complement strand
AGTCATAATTATGAGATAAGTGGGAGCAGTCTCTTGCAGGGGGACATTTTAGTGCATGACATCGGAAACGAAAGTTACTGCATCCTTTTGCTTGAAAGTGCCTCATTGCACACTCATGGAGATGTAGCAGCTATCCTATTGTTTAGCCTGATGACTGTACATTAGTTAAATCTACTATTACCATCCAAATTACTCAATGATATTAATATCTCCCAGTGTCTCAATCCAAGAAAAAAATAATCGTGAATTTAATTCGCCAATATTTGCTCTATTGTCTAAAAAAATCACAGGAATAATGTCATAATTATGATATATTTACTCATAATTATTACTTAATAACTTATAATTATGCCTTAATATAATTATAAGATCCTGGTCTCATGATTATGAGAAAAGGTAGGGTTACGTGATCGGCACAAGACCGGGACAATAGTGCCGAATTTAATTCGCGTTTATTTCTTTCTTGGATTGAAACACTGGGAGATATTAATGTCATTGAGTAATTTGGATGGTGATAGTAGATTTAACTAATGTACTGTTCAGTGGCGTGGTATGGAGAGAGCTTTAGAGGGGGGCAACGAAATAATAGTATGTGAGAGTGCTTATGAAACACACAGGAAGACCTTCCCGTTTGGAAATGGCGTGGGATTATTAATTCGGGAATTTAAATGAAATCAAAGAAAACCGCCGTCTACGTGAGAATGGACGGGGCCCTGGAAAATAAAGCACTAATAAACTTAAGCTGAGCGCGCACTCTGGGCTCTCTTTCGCCCGCGTCTTAAATCTCTCAACTTTCTGCGCGCTTTTCTTTTCTTTTCTTTCTTTGGTCTTTGGCTCTGATACCTTACTGGTGTTACCTAAATGATCTCTACGGTGGTATCAGGACCCTTAAATAAACACGCCACCAAGTGAAGCTCGTTCAGGCTGATTGCCTTGTTGGGCAACCGCATGTATGAATGGGCGCACCTTTGCCTGTTCAGAACTCCGCGGAGTAGCAGCCTGCGGATCTTCCCGTTCTGAACAGTTTATGCGCAGCTCTGCCCCTCGCGCGACCCGCGTCGTTACATGTACAATCATCAAGCTAAACCCTAGGATAGCTGCTACATCTCCATGAGTGTGCAATGTGGCACTTTCAAGCAAAAGGATGCAGTAACTTTTGTTTCCGATGTCATGCACTAAAATGTCCCCCTGCAAGAGACTGCTCCCCCTTATCTCATAATTATGACTTAGTAAGAAGCAGGTTTTCTTTTCGAGTCAAGCACCGGTAAATCATGTTCTGTTATTTCACTCTTGAAAAGTGGCTCAGATCATTCAAGCAGGTCTTCTATGAAACGACAAGAAACTGCTGCCAATGTTGTTGCAAGTCAAGCTGTTCTGAAAGTGTTACAAGAACAAGAAAGAGAACAATTGGAAATACAGCGACTAGAAGCAGAGTTTAAGAAGTGAAACGAAGAATACAGAGAGAGGAAGAGGAAGGCAGAATTAAATTCCAGCTAAAAGAAGAGCACTTGGCGCTACAAAAGGCTTTAGAGGAAAAAGGGTACAGCATTTGGAGGTAGTAAAGGGTCTCAGTGCAGCACAAGTAAGAATGCTCGTGTATGATCAAATCCAGGCTCTAGGAGAAAGGCAGAAGGACACACTGGAGAATGAGATGGTCGAACATAACAGAATGGCCACTCCTGCAAGTCCTGTGCTTCCACATGCATCTTCTAAGACACAGGTTGTGACTGCCTCCTCAAATGAAAATACATTATTCCTGAACCTTCAGTATTCAGTAGGGATCCATTGAAGTATGATGATTGGAAACTCTCTTTTCAGACACTGATCGACCACAAGAGCATACAGGAAAAGGAGAAGATATACTATCTCCGTAGATATGTAAGTGGCCAAGCTAAGAAAGCGCTTGATGGCTACTTCCTACTTGGAACCGAATCTGCCTATGTTGCTGCATGCGAGCTTTTGGAAGAAAGATATGGAAACCCGTTCATAATTGCAAAGGCGTACAGAGACAAGCTTCAAGTATGGCCCAAGATAGGAGCCAAGGACAGTTTTGAACTCAGAGAGTTTGTTGATTTTCTCTGTAGTTGCGAGGCTGCCATGGTCCACATTAAGGCTTTGGAAATCTTAAATGACTGTAATGAAAATAGGAAAATTCTTTCAAAATTACCAGATTGGCTAACAGCAAGATGGAATCGGAAGGTTATTGAATTAGAAGAAGAAAATAACCGATTTCCCTCATTCAGTCAATTTGTTAAGTTCCTATCAAGGGAAGCAAAAATTGACTGCAGTCACTGAAACAAAATGAAGCGGAAAAAATAAGGTTTCAGAGACATCAAAGCTCTGGAGCAAAGACACTGACCACAAGATCTAGTGAAAAGATTGACCTAACATGCATTTTCTGTAAGAAAACTGGGCATACTCTGCACAAATGTCGGAAATTCATGGAAAAGGAAGTTTCAGATAGAGTTAAGTATGTTCAAGCTGAAAAGCTATGCTTTGGTTGTCTTAAGTTCGGGCATCTCTCAAAGAGTTGTAATAGTAGGAGCACTTGTGAACTGTGCCACCAGCGGCACCCAACCTGTCTGCACGATGAGAGAGACAAAGAAGAAAAAACATCACAACAGGCTAAACGAAATCTGAGTAACGAAAGGTCAAGCACGAGTGAAGAGAATTACAAAGAAACAACTACAGATGCTACTTCGAATAGAGTAATACGTTATGAATCTAACACACAAACAGCTGCAATCATTCCTGTCTGGCTTTCATCCACAACTCAGCCAACAAAGGGAATACTATTCGACTATGACCACAAAAACCACAGTAGTAAGCTCTAAAAGAGTATACAACCTACAGGTTCGTGTCAATTTCCTTACCACCAGTCCACACACGGGACTTTATTCCAGCCAACAGAACTCATATACCCACAAATGAAACAGCAAGGGCTTGGCCCCACCTAGAGCACCAGCAAAAAGTGATTGCACCTCTGCAGGACTGTGAAGTAGGTCTGCTCATTGGGTATAACTGCTCACAAGCTCTACTTCCAAGAGAAGTGGTGTCTGGCAAGGAAAACCAACCTTATGCACAGCACACAGACCTCGGATGGAGTGTTGTTGGCCATGGTAATCCCTGTCTGGACTTTGGCGACGCCATTGGAATCAGTCATCGCATTGTAGTAAGACAAGTGACACCAGGTGTGAAGCGTTTTGTCAACCTCACAACTGCGATGAACTATGTGAGTCGAACTAGAGTAAAGGAAATCACTCCCTCAGACATCCCTTGAATCAGACTTCTCGGAAAGAGAAGGAGCTGATGAGCCTGTGTCTCAGGAAGATCTCAAGTTTCTGTCAAAATTGAGAGAAAACATCACTCAAAATGACACTGGTCATTATGAAATGCCATTACCATTTAAAGAGGTAAGACCACAATTATCCAACAACAAGGCATGCGCAAAACATCGCTTGAATTGTCTAGAAAGGAGACTGAAGAAAGATCAAAGGTACTATATGGATTATGTAAACTTTATGGAGGACATCATCTCACGTGGTGATGCAGTGGTGATGAGAAGGTCCCTTTATCATCCTTAGAAACCAGGGAAAATACGCATAGTATTTGGCGGTTCTGCCAAGTTTTGAGAAACATCTCTCAATTATCATCTCCTTACTGGTCCTGACCTGACAAATACGTTGGTCGGAGTCTTATGCCGCTTCCGAAAGGGTCCTGTTGCGATCATGTGTGACATTGAACATATGTTCCACCAGTTTCACGTGAAACACAGTTTCAAGTTTGTTTCCAACAGGGAGAACCTGATGGCAACCATCCCAGAAGAAGAACTAGCCACAGTCAAAGATATAAATTTGGCCTTGAGTTTACCAAATATGGAAAGAGCTCTTGGAGTAGAGTGGTGTGTCTCATCTGACTCATATAACTTCAGAGTTCAAGTAAAACACAATCCATTAACAAGAAGAGGTGTGCTGTCTACTATAGCCTCTATATATGATCCTCTGGGACTCATAGCACCCTTTGTACTTTTGGGGAAGCAAATACTCCAGAACATGTGCAAAGAGAAGACTGGATGGGATGAGGAACTTCCAGAAAACCTTAGACCTCAGTGGGAGTCCTGGATCAGAGACCTCCCTAATTTGGCTGAAATGCAACTCAAAACATGTTTTTTACCTCACAATTTCAGCAATGTCAAAAGGTACAGTATGAGCTTCACCATTTTGCGGATGCAAGTGTTTCTGGATAAGGTGAATGTTCTTACCTACGTGCCATCAGTGAGTGTGATAAAGTCCATTACTGTTTGGTAATGGGAAAGTCAAAAGTTTCACCAACTAAGGTGACAACTATACCAAGACATAAACTCTCTGCAGCAGTTGTTGCAGTTCGTACCAGTGACATGCTCCGGAATGAGCTTGAAATCCAAGATCTACAAGAATTCTTCTGGACAGATTCTACAGTTGTTCTCAGATACATAAACAACGATGCAAGATGTTTTCAAGTATTTGTATCTAACCGTATACAGAGAATCAAGTCAAGTACAAAGCTTGATCAATGGGCTTATGTTGCCACCGAGGACAACCCAGCAGATCATGCCTCTCGAGGTTTGACAGCAGAGCAACTCAAGACCTCAAATTGGTTCATAGGACGAAAATTTCTTTGGCAAAAGGAACTACCTTGTAGAGAACTCAAGGTGGGAGAAATAAAGAAAGATGATCCCGAACTCTGCAAGGCTCTTGTGTGTAACACCAAGGCAAGGGAAAATGGACCATTGCTGGATCGTCTATAAAAATTCTCTGATTGGTCAAGAGGAGTTAGAGCAGTTGCCAGACTGAAAAGACTAATCAAAGAATACAAAGGTGTGAAGCAAAGAACCAATGAAAGTACAAGCTTAGAAGAAAGAAAAGAAGCAGAACTTGCTATTATTAGGCTAGTTCAAGAAGAAGCATTCTCGGATGAGATAAAGAATCTGAAGTTAAAGAAAGTGGTTGTTAAAAGCAAAGACAATAATCATTACAAATTAAACCCATTCTTGGATGAAGAGGGCATTTTGAGGGTAGGAGGACGCTTAAGTCTAGCCACATTGCACCAACATGTAAAGCATCCGGCAATACTTCCAAAGAATAGTCACGTATCAGCTTTACTTATCAAGTATTTTCACGAAAAGGTACATCATCAAGGACATGGAATGACGATGAATGAGCTGCGAGCTAATGGATGGTGGATCCTGGGATGCAGCAGTGTCGTCTCATCACATATCTTCAAATGTGTTAAGTGCAGAAAGTACAGAAGATGTACAGAAGAACAGAGAATGGGTAATTTACCACAAGATAGAACAGAAACAACAACACCCTTCACATATGTCGGCATGGACTGCTTTGGTCCAATCTATGTGAAAGAAGGAAGGAAGGATCTCAAAAGGTATGGTCTCTTATTTACTTGTCTATGATCAGGAGCGATACACATAGAGGATATTGATGACATGACAACTGACGCATTTCTTAATGCCTTAAGAGCATTTATTGCAATGAGAGGAAATGTTCATCAGCTGAGATGTGACCAAGGAATCAATTTTGTCAGTGCAAGGAGAGAGTTTACAGAACTCATGAAAGGATCGGGTGAAGGTTCTAAGATGTGAATTTCTTTTAAACCCCCCAACAGCAAGTCATATGGGAGGTGTCTGGGAGAGGCAAATACGAACTATAAGAAGTGTTCTTACTGCTATCCTCGACCAGCCAGGACAAATGCCTGACAGCACCTCTGTAAGGACATTCCTGTATGAGGTTATGGCCATTATAAATAGCAGACTACTTACCACTGAACATCTGAATGATCCATCTGGACCTGAACCTTTAACTTCAAACCATATCCTTACAATGAAATCGACAATTATTCTACCCCCACCTGAACATTTTGTCAAAGAAGATCATTATCTTCAAAAGAGATGGCGTCGAGTTCAGTATTTGGCTAATGAGTTTTGGACTCGATGGAGGAAAGAATATCTTTTAAACCTGCAAGAAAGACGAAAATGGTACAAGAACAAAAGGAACTCAAAGGTCAATGACATTGTGCTTCTACTTGATGATCAGGCACCACGTAACGAATGGAAGCTGGCTAGAAGTCTATCCGGGAACAGATAATAGGGTGAGAAAACTAAAATTATTAGTTAGTGACACCACATTTGACAAAAAGGGGAAACCTATGATCAAAACAATATATCTTGAAAGACCTGTACATAAAGTTGTTACTCTGCTTGAGGCAGATTAATGTGTTAAATATGTTTGAAAATCTTAAATGGTTAATAAGAAGAAATGTTCCGTGTTAACTTCAAACTATTTTGTGTTTAGTAAAATCCCACATTAAGGTTTGTGTGATTTGGTGGGAGTGTAACTGTCACAATTATATTGTTTGAACTATTTGTTAGGTTTGTTGAGCTTTTGAAGACCAATATCCTTATTTGGCATTTAAGTTTTATTTGTTGTTATTTGTACCTTTATTTTGAAGTGACTTTTGCTTTGGGGTGTCAGCGCAAGGGGGCACAAAACGGTCTGTGTTCTCTCCGGGGAAAAAAAAGTACACCTTTCATAAACTCAAATCCTCTTTCCTCCTCCCTCTGATTAACATTAAACAGCTGCCTCCCACACACAAGAAAGGGAATTTCTCTATGTCTTCCTGGTCCCCACTCTCATCCCTTTTAGACCCATACTACTTTTCCTCTCTACCACTAATATTTTTCCCTCTCTGACCTGATTCATGGACCTTCTATGCCCTCTGTCTTTTAAACCAAGGAAAACGTCTTGCCATGCTCCTTGGCTATCTGAGGTATTGTGCATCAATAGAAGAAAATTAAGAAATGTAGAGAGAAGATAAAAGAAATCCCAGCTTGATGCAAATCTTGAATCTTACCCTACTCTAAATTCTCATGTGAAGTGATTTCTACCAAAACTGACCTCTACAAAGCTGGAATCTTCTGCACATTCTACTCAATCCACCGGCACAATCCTACTCCTATGATGAGCATGGTGTCATTGTAAACTAGATAGTAAACTAAAACCAAAACTAAAATTGTTCAGGTAGGAGAAGACCTGGGAACTTTATTCAAGACATTATAAATGAAAGGGAGTTTGGAGATAATAATTACTGAAGTCGTTGAAGACTAAGCAAGATTTCCTTTGTATAGGTTGCATATTCGCATGTTTACAAATGGAGGGGACCATTCCACTAGATAGAAAGAATTTATGGGTATCAAGCATGCAATAACCTCAGCCAGCTGAGAAGACAACACTGCTTGGATTTGCTAGGGGCAGGTGATAGGGTGATGTGTCTCTGAGTTATTGGTGTCTGCGGGAACATTATTTGATTTCATCGTCCCAATTTTGTCAATAAGAAATGTCACGGGTTTCCATGGGTCTATAAGCATTTTTTCTTTTATTAATTCAGCATAATAAAAGAAAGTCTTAGCAGTCTTAACAGGTCCTTCATATAGTTCTAAACAATCTCTGCAGATTTTATATGAGACTTGTTTGTCTTTTTTCCAGTGTTCTCAGCTCTCCTACAAGCATGCCTAGCAGCACAATGTGGAGTTATTCAGCCAGGAGGAGCTAAAAGTATATATATTTTTTTTTAAGTCTTAAATGTATAACCAAGTTCAGTGTATCTATGTAAGAGATGAAGAGCATAAAAAGCTCCTTTGGTTTAGAGCAGGATAGAAAATCATCTAGAATGTGAGGGAGGTGCATGGCACAGGTGGTGGTTAAAAAAGTATACTGTAAATACTTCTTTACCAAAAGCATGTTGATTTTCTAATTTAAATATAAGCATTTTTTGCTGTAATTCACACTATACTGTGACCTAAGCAACTCCTCAGTTGAGAAGGACAGGAACTAAACAATTCCACCAATCCTAGTTTATAGGAATGACTGGCAGGTCATTGTGAAGGCGCAGCTTGGTTAGCACACCAATGTGATTGACGGTTAACTGGGTTCCCAATCCCGCCCACCTGGTCTCTGGACTCTTGGACGTTTCTTTTCCTTTTTTAAGCTTCTTACATGCAGGTAAGATCAGAAGTGATCTAGCTAACTAGCCAACATACTGAGCAAAATATTTGGTAACTCTTATGCATTTGGTTTGTGTTTCACACCAATAACAACATAATTTTTAATAGTTTTGACACATCCTTTAACCTTATTGTATTCTGTATGCTTGCGGTATGACCATATTTACTTGAGTAGCATTATATCGTGTAGCAATGGTAACAACTGGCAAGTTTACCAAAGTAATTAAAGGTGCAAACGGCTCTGCTTGTCATTTGTTTAATTAATGGCAAATCACGTCTTTATCAATCCATCATGTTGTCATGTCCAGTGCCTCCTTTGCTTTCACTTCAGTAATCTAATGTACTAATCTCTCAGTTGTATCTTTTTCATCTGCCTTTGTGGAAAAAACAAAACACATTTCTTTGGTTGATTGTTTAATTTTATTTTAAAACATATTTCTAACCACTGCTGAAACCTTTAATTTTTAACAGGTAATCAATAATTTATTTTTAGCAGCTGAAAAGTCACATCTCCCTTGAAATAAAACTACAAGCATAACACCATCTAATGCTGAAAGTTATTCAACCGAAAATTCGGAGTTGCGTCACATGGTACAATTACAAACCAATGGATTAAAGTTCATAGTAACAACATGGTTATGTTATGTTATGTTATGTTATGTTATGTTATGTTATGTTATGTTATGTTATGTGAAGTCTTTTTCAAAACTGTCAACAGAATAAAACAAGCTCCTCACAAGAGTAAAAGAATTACAATCAATATATAACTATAGTTTACTTATATGGCATATTAGCATCGTTCTCAAAATGAAAATGAAAGAAATACATACTAATTAACATTTACTTGGTCAACTTAAAGGTTTCTGTACATATCAGTGAAAATCCATTTATGAAAATCAAATTAAGTAGGTTAATGGTATATCAGTAACTGCTCTAGTGACATTCTGTTACATGTGGGTGTCTTCTTTTGTAGTCCTTAAAGCTTAGAGCATTTTAGCCATTATTTGTTTTGCTGTTTTTTAATGAACATACAGTATATAGGGCTCAGGATTGTGCAGTATAGAGTGTCATATCCTTTTTTCCTAAAACAAAATAGGCAATATGATAGAATTTTAGGTAATTTTAACCAACTACCCAAACATGACTGAGTGAAAAAATGTATGTCACATTAGGCACACAGGCACATAGGCAAAGGTCACATAGGCAAAAAAAAAAAATAGCACAGATACACATGATCACATGTTTTTATTGTTGTTTTCGGTTGTTTATATAACCAAAAAGTAATAATAATAATATGCTTTTTTTGAGATCTCTACATTTTTGTGATGTCATTCTGGTAGTGGTAAAATTTACACTTTATAAAAGTTTATTTTACCTGATACACAGCTTGAAGCCCCCCAGCAATGCTTCCATATGAGCATTTTTTCTTTTTTTTCCTTTTTTTTTCATTATCATAATTGACATATGCTGTGTTGCCAGCACAAATCTGTGCCTCTTGCATTTTATTTATTAAACTGGCTCATTCAGTCTCTACCCAGTCCCAGCAGAGTCCTGAGCCTCTTGTATGCTTAATGTTGTTGGTATCACATTACTGAAAAATGAAATAGACTGTACATGGTTGTTTGTTCCAACTAATGTATCTAGTTATCTACAGAGCAGTGTGTGGGAATTTTGTCCTAGGGTAGGCTGTGAGAGCTGGATGACTGTGGATGGAGGCTCAGGGAAGTTTAATTGATGAGACCTATGAAACAGAGAGATATGTTTAAGGAGAACTGGTCTTATTGTTATAGAACTTTTAGTTAATTCATTGTTGTTGCTATTGTTTTATTTATTAGACTTTATGTGTTAAATGGATATACAGTAACACACCATATTCATAGCTCATAGAATTATAAATGCAAAAGGTTAAATACTAGAAAGAGACAGAATTGAAGAGTACCTTGGATGTTCCTCTGTGCTGTTGCTGTTGTTGTTGTTGTTGTTGTTGTTGTTGTTGTTGGTCATTCTACCATTTCCATTGTAGAAAGAATGTCCCTGTTCCTCTACATTTAATTGGTGCCATAGATGATCATTCCTTTGCCTATGAACATGCACAACCAGACACATACAGTGGATATAAAAACTCAACAAACTGCTGTTAAAATTGCTGGTTAAAATTAGGTTAAAAAATTATTGTAGGTAAAGATGAAAGGCTATTTCTTTCCATATTTTAATGTTATATAGAAACCAACAAAATTCAAGGGTAAAAACAAGGATTTTCCTGATATATTTATGGTTTCATCCCATAGCTGAACTATGGTCAGCATAGAGCTTAAAATTACTTATTGTTAAGATCAGGCAAACCACTTCATCACCTCTTTCCAAAGATTTCAATGGTGGCTAATTCATGTGTGAAAAAACTCTCATGAAACATATTTTCATAACTTCGCTCATTGGAACAACCTGATCTGTTGTCCAGGGTTTTTTTCCATTTAGTTTCACTAATAATGGATTTCTCATGGGCACAAGTGTATTTGCAATGTGTCTTTAAAAATGCTTCTTTTACTATTAAACATCTGAAAATATGCAGATTGGAAAAAGTCATTGATTTCTACTGTTGTTTTTTTTTTTTTTTTAATGCAACTCCACCGACTTCTCAGATTCAGTTTTCCCCATCTGCATACTTTCAGAAAGTTTCAGTAATTTCAGCAGTCTCCTTAGTTGTTTTCTTTGCTTGATGCATGTTACTACCCTTTTGAAACACAGTTAATTTTTTTACACGTCCAGGGGATGCGTCTTCTTACATGGTTGTTTAAAAAATTAGAAAATACTTTTGAAAAATTGCCACCTGAATTATATTAGTTGTCAGTAATTATCTAATTAAAAGCTCTTAATTATTTGCTTATTAAATCCAAATGGCAACTTGTTATGCATTTTGTGCATTTTGCTGGGTTTTGCAGTGGGGAGAAATTTACCCCACCATTTTCCCCAGGTGTATAAATGCCAAAAAAAAAAAAAAGTATTAATGTACAAAAATAAATGTGTTTTTTACAAGTTATATGAATTCTGGAAAAGTTTGTTTAGCCAAATCAGGACTTTTCCTTCCCCTCATTTCCCCATTTATCTCATCTTCGGTTCCCTTATCTCACCTTTCATGATTCATTTTCTCTTTCTCCACAAAGTTCAGCAAACAGGAAGTGATGAAGTATAGGCCCATCAACATTATGATGGCTACGCTGACAATGGACAGAAGAACAGCCAGACGAAATCCCTGGTTTTCATATAAGATTGCTAATAGGGGATAAGATATTGAGGCAAATACAAGAATAAATTAAAATAGAAGAAGTGGCATTCAGATATTAATCAGATAAAAATAAAGAAAATCACTCCATTTAGGTAAAGAATAGTTTTTATATTAAAGGCTATTCATTGAAACATCTATTGTAATAAATTTTATCGCTTGTCAATTGGCATTAATTAGTTAGCTTAGTTTTGACTGCTAATTGGTATTTTAATCATAGACCCTTAGTGAGAAACATCACTGAGATGTCAGGTACTGTATGTTCCTGGTTGCAAAAATGTATCAGGGCACATATTTACCAAGCGTCTCAGAGTTGGAAAATCCTCAGAGTGATTAAATTTTGGTGCAAGAGTAGGAGTAGGAGTAAAAGCAATTTAGCAACATTCTTAAAATAGGAAATCACTACTACCTCCACCACAATTTAGAAGAGGTGTCCTAACTGGTTAGAAGTTGCAAGGAAAGGGTGTTCAGGTAGAGAGGTGGGCTGAGGAGAGACATTTTGGTAACACTGAGCCCATTAACTCAGTTGGACAAGAAATTAATAACTTTTGTGACAGATCTTGTATGGTATGCAGCTGGTCCATTAACGAACATTTTGTATGCTGTTTCCATAGAAATTAAGGTGACAGCTACTTTTTAAGTTTTGGAAGTAATAGGGACAATGATTATGGTTTGTCAGAGCCGACAATGTCAGCAATAATAAATCAAACTTTGCTCTTACAGCACAACAGATCATGAGCAGATTTCCAAAGCAACATTCACAAGCTGCATTCAGCAGGTTTCCCCAGAGTTGTTGGCACCATCCAAGGCACTCATATTAAAATAATTGTCCAGAGCACAGACTATGACTCTTAGGTGAACTCAAATAATTTAATATACATATATAGCTATAAATTTAATTTGACATGGCACACAACTGTTTTTTGAGATGTTCTGTCATAAGCTGAAATTCCATTTCAGCACTTCATTGACAAGAGTAGCACAGAATTTTTCTTTAATTATTTCTTTACATTTTTTAACCTCCTCTATAAGCGGAGTGATTTAGATCAGATTATGACAGTCCTGATTAGGATAACTTCATGCAGCCGAGTCACATACCGTATCTATAAGCTTTGGTGATGTGCATAAATGTTTCACATAGCTGTTGAATCTTGGTGATTTCAAAACTTAAATCTTCCACAATGTAAAACTACTAGCAACTGTCATAAAACAACATCACACTATAATTTGTATTCTACTTTGTGGCTCTTAGAGCAATCCTACTCCTTGCTAAAAGTAACAGTAGCAATATTCATAAACGTTTTTGACCGACTCTGACGTAGGAGTATTGATTCAGCCTGATTCCTAGGGGGGGATTTTGAGACGCCTAGTAAATACGGGCTCAGGAGACTAGTGCAGTTGAGTGAAAAAACTAACTTTCCTTTTTCCAACATATTATTGCAAACAGACATTGACAAACTTCTATTACTTTTACCTTTACATCTCAAGTGGCATTCAAAACAGAACCAATGGTAGAACCAAAGTTATCATCACATTTAAAATTTCATCATATTGCCTAGGTTGTGCTGAAAAGAAATTGTTTAATTCTATATTGCACAATCCTGAGCCAGTCCCATATATTTATATTTATTAAAGCATAGTAATGCAAATATGGCTAAAATGCTCTGGATTTTAATGGATACTACAAACCTATGTAGCTCACCTACTGTAAAGTCTACATTAAATAACTGTCAAGTTAATACCAAATAGTTAGGATGCATTCTTCTAAATCAATTAACATGCAAACAACAAAATTATAAGCATCAACAGGCTGGTATGCCATTATTTCTTTCTGTATAAAAGTGTGACTTACCCCTTTTTTTCTCTTTCTACACCATTTTGGGTAAACTCTAGAGAGTGTTGTGTGCTAAAAGCCCAGACACTTAGACACGTTGTTAAGCTACTATTTATTTATTTAAGTTGCATTGATTGATTGATTAATTGCAACCAGGTTTTGTTTACAACCACTTTCATTTCAGTTTTTCATGTGCATTTTTTCAATCTAGTGTTTTTTAAATGCCTAATTAACGTATTTAAAGATGACGAATTAAAATGCAACACCGCAGTTAGTCTGATGCTAGAGAAGTTTGATTGTGTGCACCAGTATGGAGAGACTAAGAAAATGAATATTAGTTAATATAATAATAATAGCTGCAGTACATAAAAAAATTAAGTATAAATTATTGAGAAAAAATGACAAGAGCCATCCTAGTCAATTAGAAAGCAGTGCTTACATTTGTTGTCTTTAACTGTACTTGCACATACAACCTAAGTATATGTAGTTTAAATATCTAGGTGGAAGAAAGTTACAGAGGGAGGTTACTGCTGATAATAAAATAATATAATTTGGAAACCAAATATAATATTTTTTTAAACCTAAATTGTATAATGTTATCATGTTTTCTTACGAATAGTAATAGATGGCAGTATTTATTTATTTTTAATCATTATTTTAAACATAAAACATATACAGTGGAACCTTGGATTGTGAGTAACTTGGTCTGTGAGTGGAAACACTGCTTAATCAGGAATCTTTTCTGTAATGATGCGCGTCTCACGAGGGCCAGAACCGCGTGAAAATGCTTGTACGCAGACTGCTACCACGCGGAGTTCTGAACAGGCAAAGGCGCGGTCCATTTATAGACACGCGGGTGCCAGGCAAGCGTGAACGCGGTTCACCTGGTGGCGTGTTTATTTAAGGGTCCTGATACCTCGGCACTTCATGCGATCATTTAGGTATTAGCGGTAGGTATCAGGTACCTAAGGTATCAGGGCCAAAGACTAAAGAAAAGAAAAAGTAAGAAAGAAAAAGAAAGAGAGACAAAGAAAGAAAGAAAGTAAAAGAAAAGAAATGCGCACAGAAAGTCGCTGGCGAAAGACAGAGAAAGAAATATAGCGGCACACATCAGTTCAGTTTAAGTTAAAGTATAGTACACCAAGCACAAATTCTCCCTCTCTATAAATCCTCCGTAAGGGTGAAGGCCCCGAGAAGATCTTTACTTTTATTTTCCAGAGCCCTGTCCGTTCTCATGTAGATGACGAATTATGCTTGCAATTCATAACAAATGTTATCACATTATCTTATCTAATAGTCAGCAATAACCTTTTTTTTTTTTAACCAACCGTCATTTTACTTAAAGGGTAATTATCACAATTAAATGTAATATTCTTTATAATTATTATAGATATAAATACTTCTAGCTGTGGTCTCATGAGTATCTAAGGTTAAGTAGAAAACTGTGTCATGGCTTGTGTGTGTGTGTGTGTCTTACGTTTACACTCAGGGGTACCCCCGATCCATTGTGTGCCGTTAGTTTCCTGAACACAAGAAATCTGGCCACCGCTAAAGGCTTTATATGTTATTTGGCAATTTAAGGTCATGACTGTGCCCACACTGGTCCCATTTCCAGTCACTATCTTAAGTGTCCCAAACTGTGGGGGCTTCATGGCAGTGCACTGACCTAAATGAAAATCAACAGAATAAACAGAGTAAATTAAAGTTTAAACATTATACATTAAGTGCTTTTAAAACTCTTACTGTACATCACCATGGTTCTGAAGAGGCATGATAGTACATAGATTAGATTAGATTTAACTTTTCAAAGTACATGTACAAAGCCAATGACATGTAATTAGCGTCTAACCAAAAGTGCATAAGTGGGTCTTTTAAATAACCATGTGGTAATTTCTTCTACAGTAACTCGGATTGGCCCAAAACAAACTAGCATTTCCATGGGCCTTGGATACACAATACTCTGACACCAGGTCCCTGGTTGTCCTTCCTTGGACTACTTTTGGTAGGTACAGTACTAGCCACTGCATAGCAGAAACACCCCAGAAGACCTGCCATTTTGGAGGTGCACTAACCTATTTTTCTGCTTCCAGCACACCACCTTTGAGAACTGACTGTTCACTTGCTAGTGGTGCTTTGTACATTTACCAGAAAAAATTAAGATCACAGGCATTTGTATTACTTATAATTGAAATTTACATATCAGAATAGTGAGAATCAGGTATGGTTTGATGGGGATAATGCTCATATACTGTACATTAGTCATTCTGATTATACTGTGTATGATCTTCCCTGTTTGTCGATGGCAGTGCACTCGTTAAAAATAACAATCAGACACCATCTTAAAGAATGAAAAGCCTTTTTTCTTCTCATTCTTACAATCATGTGCAGAACTCTCCTTGCTTGATTAATAGTGCGTACGTTTCCTCACCTGGTGTCATGTATTCCCAGTAGACATCTGACATCTGCTATTATTTGGGCAACCTACTTTGCGATAAACATCAAACCTACCAGTAAAATCTCTGTTATGCCATTTATTCCCTCTGAAAATGCTGGGAGCAGGAAGGTGAAAGCAATGCTAACTTAAGCTAAAAAGCCCAACACAAAGTTTCTTTTAAATATAGCTTTAAAGTGCCGCCATTCCACAAAATAATACAGCAACTCCTTTTATTTATAAAACGAGTTTTATTTATATATGCTTAGTGGCCTTATTGGACAATTCTAGTTATCTAACCTTTCTTTTTTCATTAACAGAAAAACTGAGGAAAATATGACTCATCGCACTGCTGTTGAATCGGATTTTTCATATACACATGAAAGCTTGGCCAGTTCCATTTTTTTTTGTACATATTAAGTAAAACCCATGAGTTATGTTCTCAACAATGTGTCAAAAAATAGCAGCAGTTGAAATAAATATAGAACTGGCTAATTCGATTGCTGTTTCCTAAATGGGTTTACAGCCTTACAGCTTCTCAATGGATGAATCAGTTTACACTTAACACATGGGGAATCTATAGATTTCTTTTGCTGGGTGATCAAAGATACCCCCTTTTTACATAAACATGAACTAAATGTAATTTGGTTCTACTCTATTTTCTGTTGTCTGAAAAAGCCACGATCATAACTTGTTAGAAAACGTTCACATTCAAACCTTTCTAATCTCAAAAATCTCTACTCAATATGAGAAATAATTACATTTTTAATTACATTTTAAATAATTTTCGGATAGTGTCGATCATAAATGGTTTATATTAGTTGAGGTTTAATAGTGTAAAAAATATTTTACAGCAATCGGGGGGGAAAAAACGACTTTTTTTCGTGTTTCTCCTGTTGCACCCAAAATAAACGTGAATAAAACTAAAATGCAGTGGAAGGCTGAAGGGTACAATAGGCAAATGAGCTGCTGCTATGTGAAGGCCACAGTTACAGTACCTACATTAAATCTCCATTAAAAAAACTACCTGAGTCTCATCTGTCATTGAATCCAAACTAATTTCTGTGTTAATTCTTCCTATTTTAAATGCAACAGGTTAATGGTGTGTGTTACACAAATAAACAAATGTAAAACAGCGGAATTGTTCCATTTGTGCTTCTCATTGGTCCCAAAGTCATTAAAACAATATGGATAAACTACATTATGTACATACATTTTATTCTATGCATACAAAGATAAACATGATCGAATGCATGTGTTCTTAGACGCCAAGGCGACGTATGTAATATGTGTAAATATATGCAATACATTTTTTAGGCCTTTGTATGTGTGTGTGTTAATATATTTGGGTTACCTGGTTTGTTTTCAGTCCGGCTTCTATTTCGCGTGGTCAGATTGGACTCCATCAAGCACCTGATCTAAGGAAACAGCAAATTGATACTTCCAGAGCCCGAAGCTGTCGAGCAGACACACACAGGGTTTTTGCCTTAAGGCTGGTGATGAGGTTAACGCCTAGACAGCCAGAGTAGTTCACCACGACGACAGGAGGCTCTGTAGACGTCTTTTTTTTTTTTTTTTCCCTCTCCAGATTAGCAGAAGTGTAAGTGTAACGCGCTTTTCGGCATTTACGTCAAACAGTTTGACATGAGTCAGGAAGTGGTCGAGTCGAGAGAGATATGCTTTTCTGTTTTCTAATTTAAGAAGAAAAATAATAACAATACATTGTGTTTTGTAATTGCACTATTACACTGTGTTGTTGTTCCTGTTTTATTTAGTAAATGACTTACAGTATCGTACGCATTATCACACCAATCCAGTTGTGTTTTGAATTTTAAGAGCCCTTCCTTCTAATTCCTGTATATATGGATCCATACACATATTTACCACATTGTTGTTTTTTGTTTTATGCATTTCTGGTTAGGTGCTAACTGCTCTGTACATGCCCATTGCACAATGATAAAGTTAAATATAATTCAATCTTTCAGATGATACATTTGCACACATTTTTGCATGCGAAAATATGAAGTTATGGCCAATTTGTGGCAAAATACACACATTCTAGCAAACCTGTGGCAAATAATAGAATTTGAAATGAATTGTTCACTGTAGGTTAACTGTAGGCTAACTTGAGTTAGCCATAGTAGTCTTGACACAAGAGTTATTAGGACCTAGTAAAATGTTTTGGTGAAATCTGATAAAATAACCACACTTGTGAAGAACAGTAGACAAGCTGCAGACGGCACAGTTGCTCAGTGGTTACTACGCACCCCTTGCACATTTTAGTTGTTTGGAAGATCAAAGCTCACCTCACATGATTTGTATTTCCATATTACAAATAGTGGGGTTGCTTGTAGATTGCAAGAAGTTGATTTCATCCCCATACATCAATGACCATTAACATGAAGTCATACTGTACTGTATGTCATTGCACAGATGACACAGCAAGGCTGGACCTTCTTCAATCAGGGTGAAAGATTTCCAATCGTTTGAGAAATAACTTGCGAAACATGTACGCACACACATCCCCTAATACAGGAATGTACTGTGCGTATGGGATCACTTCCTAGTAGTGAAGCAGCTAAATGTGTACAATTACACAAGAGAAGCCTTTGACTTGCGTTTGGTTAAATAAAGTTTATGCTCTCTATGTACTGTGTAAGTAAAAAGCTGATTAGAAAATGCAGGAAGTTTTGCATATTTGCTAACAATGGTATCTTAGATTATGATGAAGTATTGTATTACTGTATGTAGCTCTTGACCAAATGGATATAGTATGTTTTTTTTATGGATTTCTGTGATCTGCCGTCTGGCAAAGCATTTTTGTGCAATTTTTGCAACTGGATTAGATAAATATCTAAAAACATATACAATTACACATATGCACACCTGCTGATATATTACCAACAAACACACAGCCAAATTACAGTATTTTTTTTAAGGAATCAAATAATATTAGACCTAAACATAAAAGTGAACATAAAAAAAAAATGTAAAGAAGTAAAAATGTTATATTCTACTTGTCTATTTTTTCGACATAGCGGCTGAAGGACATGCTTTATCACACTGCTAAACATAGATGCATAGAAGACATGAGCGCAAACATTATTAGAATAACCCTATTCATGTTAATAGCACATCAGCCGCGCAGACATCAGCTGTATTTTCTGGTAAAATTTGAACAGTTCACACATACTGTAGAGGTGTAGCCACAGACACCATTGAAAATATCCCTCAAGATTTTTATATATGATGTGATATATATGAATTTTCTATATTGAATGTCTACAGGCCCAAAATGTCATGGACAAGTAAGTTTATTCTCAAAGCCTGTTTGCATTATTATTATTATTTTTTTACCATTATTTAGAACATTTACCTCCTACTGTAGAAACAAAAAACATTTTCAAAACCACTAGTACTGATACCTTTAGCTTTAGAAAGACAGACAACCTCAAACCACAGGCAACAGGAACTGAACCAGTAGGCACGCCTTATTGTCAAAACACGCTCAGTATGTGATGCATGACTTTCTGACTTAAGACCTACTTACAGGAACTGTTAAACACAATGTAATGCACACAAATAAGACAAAAGTGTAAAAGAAAAGAAAAAAAACATTACAGAGATTTAACTATGAATAATGTGAAAATAAATATGAAACATGGAAACCAGATGTTGTTTTATTCTGATGATAAGGTAGACATTTTGTGAACACTTCTGGTTAAAAAAGAAGAAGAAGAACACAGTTATCCTGGTTCGTTGGTTAAAATCTATGTTCAGGAGGCAGGGTTTTTAAAAGCAAAATTATAAATATGGGATACTGCAAGCATGAGAAGATCTATTTTCAGACTCACAAGACTTATTTGCTTCACTTATAGGTGATAACTTAAGCTTACAGTACTTACAATACAGTACAAATACAGCAGATGTACTGAAAGGGTGCAATTGGGCCAGATTGCTTAAAGGGTCATGTACAGGAGAATAGAAATGAAACACAGATGAAATGACTGAGTCGGGAAAAGAAAATGCTAAATGAGATGATATTACAGTAGCATCATTTAGTGGCCTGCCACCATTGTTCGTTACACTTAAAATGGAAGTTCCTCTTTCATAATCCTGAACTTTAAAAGGAGGCTACAAAGCCACGTTGTGGTGCAGGGGCAGAACATGGTTTGCAAGCAAAGAGGAAAAGAAAATGAATACACAGTGAAGGAAAAGGTGTCTGAGGCAGTATTTCAGCAAAAGTGAATGTGAGTTAATGCTAAACAAGTAATAACAATTTACATTACAATTTAAAGAACCTTTAACCTTTTAAGTCATAAAACATTCAGTGAGTAACATTTAATAATAATAATAATAATAATAATAATAATAAAAAATCCAGAACAACTAGATCTATTATAATACAAAATAGTTTTTTGGGGGCGCAGGGAGAAGTGTATTTATGAACCAGCCACACATCAGCACAACCGTTGCTGAAGAGTTGGAGCATTTTGTTTATCTGTACAAATGCATCCTGTGCTTTTGTGAGAGAAGCAAGCAAAAAGTGAAGTGGAACTACAAACTAAAAAAAAAAAAAAAAGTGCTGAGGATAACGTGACTTCAAGTAGCAAGTTCTGTAAGACAAAGTTCTGTTGCTTCAATATCTCGTCCTCATTGGCTTTTACGATGTTCGGTCACGCTTAACGATGTCTCTGGAGCTACACCGTTTGCAGCACGGGACAGGAGATCCACCCATTTGTCCATTAACTCTACATCTGGGGCACTGAAGAGCATTGCATGCTGGGAGTTACTCAGCTGAAAAACGTGTTTGCCTTCCGACTTCTCTGATGGTGTTGACAACGCACCGACCTCATAACCAGGTAGAGAGATCGTCCGGGCTCCACGTGCATCCTAATGTAAAAATAAATAAATAAATAAATAAATAAACAAGGAAGGACAAATATTATGGAAATGAGTAAACTGGTTCGTGGTGTCACCTATCAAAAAAAAGCATTAGCACCACAAGTTCCTTTAATATCCTGGAGATGAATTAAAAAGTCTAACGAATAGATTATTTGCCATTACAGATAGCAGGCACTCATACCAACAAATGCCATAACAAATTATTAATATGACCGTTTGTTTACTTATTTATTTTTAACAACATTACAACATACGTTATATTATCGTTTTTGACCAAATTTTGAACAGTATAACCCAAACAGGATATATTTATATATCCTAGAATAATATACTTCAGTGTGTGCAGACAATTTTTGTAGATGACTGAGATGACACTGGAGTCATATTTCATTAGACATCGATCATCATGCAAATGAAAGAAAAAACAAATAAAATGAGGAAAAACAGGATTTTTGATCAGGTAAGTGCTATTAAATTGACAGGCATTTTCAATATGTACTCTTGGGGCATTAAAATAACGAGAGTTTAATGGTCCTGCCTGGAAAAGGACACTAATGTATTTTGTTGTTACACATTTTATTCAATGACTGTGTGTATGTACAAGTTTGCTGGATGCTACTGGAGATTTGACCGGAAATGGGAGCTATTCTAAAATGACATTAAAACATACTTTCTGACACCAGTCAATCAGGTTAAATAGTGTGTAAAAATATTTCAACAGAAGTTCACTTGATCTGGTCCGCCAGATTGTCCGCCAAAGCCAATGGGAAGATTATTAGGACACGGGAAGGTTGCACGAAGTATTACACAGAGCTTCACTTTTTCCTCATTTTATGTTACAGCCTTATTCCAAAATGGATTAAATTTATTATTATCCTCAAATTTCTACAAACAAAAACCACATAATGACAATGTGAAAGAAGTTTGTTTCAAATCTGTGCAAATTTATTAATAATAAAAAAAAAGAGAAAGAAATCACATCCTTGGCCATGACACTCAGGTGCATCTTGTTTCCACTGATCATCCTTGAGATGTTTCTACAAGCACAAACCAAGCCATGAAGTCCAAGGAATTGTCTGTAGACCTCTCAGACAGGATTGTATATGAGGAAAGGTACAGAAAAATTTCTGCAGCATTGAAGATCCCAAAGAGAAGAAAGGACTCTTCCTAGAGTGTTTCTCTGTGGAAAGAGGAAAACCTACCAGAAGAACAGCCACCTGTGCAGTACTCCACCAAGCAGGCCTATATGTAGAGTAACCAGACAGAAGCCACTCCTCAGTTAAAGGCACATGCTAGCCCACCTGGAGGCACCTTAAGGACTCTCAGACCATGAGAAACAAAATTCTCTGGTCTAATGAAACAAAGATTGAACTCTGGCCTGAATGCCACAACGTCATGTCTGGTGGAAACCAGGCACTGCTCGTCAACTGGCCAATACCATCCATACAGTGAAGCATGTGGGTGGCAGCATCATGCTGTGAGGATGTTTTTCAACGGCAAGAACTGGGAGACTAGTCAGGATCAAGGGAAAGTTGAATGCAGCGATGTACATCATCCTGGATGAAAACCTGCAACCAACCATCCAACAGCACACAGCCAAGATAACAAAGGAGTGGAATGTGAATGTCCTAGAGTGGCCCAGCCAGAGCCCAGACCTGCTTGCTTGAACCCAAGCAGGTCGTAAAAGGTCTTGCAAAGAAGAATGGGAGAAACTGCCCAAAAATTGGTGTACCAAGCATCATACGCAAAAGACTTGAGGCTGTAATTAGTGACACAAGTGTTGAGCACAGACTGTGAGTACAGTTTTTAAAAAAAATTAATATATCAAACAATCTTCTTTCATGATGTCATTATGGGGTATTGTTTGTTGAATTTTGAGGGAAATTTATTCCATTTTGGGAAAAGGCTGTAACATAACAAAATGTGGAAAAAGTGAAGCGTTGTGAATACGTTCCGGATGCAGAAGGAAAGGGTGGGACCAGGAAAGGGCTTGGACAAGCCACCTGACCCAAATCGTCCCAAAGTCGGGGACAGATAAACACCATCACACACTGTACTACCTGGCTGCCAGTCTGCAGGTAAAGTATTAGTGGCTCTGCTTTTGTTATGGCCACCAAGGTCTTGGTCCAGTTCTTTCCTTTCTCTTGAACCTGGAGCTGGCTGCATAGCACACAACTGTCATCTGTCAAGGAGAGCTGTTTCTGCAACACCACATGAGATTAGGCACAAAAACAACAATTAAAAACAACGTATGCAATATAAAACATGTGACCATATAAGCAGCAAGTATAACCTAAAACCTTGTTTTAAATGCAAGCTAGCACTAGATCAAAAGGCAGGGAAGCACTTATATATCGTCGTGTAGCTACCGACACAAAATCAGTCGTCTGAAGCAAAAATAATTATGCATGTACAGTATAACAAGATTACTAGTAATACTGTACAACTATCATTAATATTACTACACATACCGTACCTAGATGCATATTTAGAGACATTTAGTCCACATAAACCTCCATCCTCAAATTGTTTTTCATAATTAATTTCCTTTAACCATATTGTTTCATTCCAAGAGTGTGGTAGCTTTTGTGGGCTGGAAAAGGAGTATGTGATGCATGGTAGCTTTGTGAAAGTGCACGTCTGAAAACTTGTGGGTGGTATCTTAAAAACACCTTTTTGAAACATATTTACTCATGATTTCGAATTCATGGGAAAGTCTAGGTAACTTTGAAACATAACTGCTGGTACTATTTTCTAGTAGCTCTTTAGCAGACGTTTACAAGAAATGACGCAGTTCGAGTTTGAGGACTCTCACCTCCACCGCCGCTTTTTTCTTTTGCTCAGCACTGCCACCTGGCGTCCCATCAGGTCCTTGCAGGATTTCGAAACACTGCTTACACATGCGGATATTCTTGACCTCTGATATCTTCGAGCATTTACCACAGACAGCCTGCAGGGTGCAGCAGAGATGTAGAAAAGACATACAAAGGGTACAGTCATAGAAAGTCTATATATATATATATATATATATATATATATATATATATATATATATATATATTTGTATCAATTTTTCGGCACAGTGTCATCATCACCAGTGAACGGTAAAAAAGCTCACAAATCAGGGTCAAAAATCACACTTACATAGCATATACACACCCAGCTGATGTACTGTATAGCTATGGACATATTGCTGAGATTTAGCCATATAGCTATATCAATAATAATGCAGAAGGCAACTAAACAATGATGTTTGACTTTCATTTGTTTACAGCAAACTGAATATTATCCTGACTGGCAGGAGGAGCTTTTAACCAAGAAGCTAACTGACAGACAAACTCTGCCCTACATGAAGGCATGACACAAATTCAGTTAGCACTGCCACTTACCGCGCCACAGTTCTTGCAGTGGTGTTTGCGTTTAGTGAAGTGAAAAGTCTCATTGCAGCCCTTACAAGTCTCCTTTTCCTTATCTCGCTTCTTCGAACTCCTCTAAACACAAGACACACGCACATGCACGCTCATGTTTAAAGCATGCAAATGACCACAGTGGTACAAAAGGGGTGACAGAAAGAAAAAAAGGTGAGAGGAAGAAAGAAGAAGAGAGAAGGAGAGAGAGAGAGAGAGACTAACATCTACTCACCCTTTCATTCACACCTCCTTCTAAATCTAGAGACGTATTACTCCATGTGCTCTGTTTGGAGACAAAAACATCAGGTTAATGCAGAAATAAACAGAATTAAGATTATTAGAATTATATCCATTATTATTAGAATAATGTCGTGATTGTAGACTGACTCAAGTCCTGGAAGGCCAGTGTGTAAGGACAAGTTACAGAGACAATTGCTCTCTGAACAAACAGAGAAAAAGAAATAAAAGAAGCGTGTACCGGTGAATCGGGACCGTGTTCATCGTCACGGGATAAGGAGCTGCTGAAGGCTTTATTAAATGTCTCACTGTTCTGTTTTTGCTTATCTACTGTGGCCAAGATTACCTAAGAAAGAAGAACAAATACATACAGAGAGACGTGCATGGCTGAGATTCATTTTATAAAATGAAATTCGTAGGCTTATTATCTATGCAAGATATCATTTCCGCTGCAAAGAATAAATGTAGGGGAAAAAAATAACGGAAATGAAACACAATTTACATTACATCTGACTTACATTGAGCCAGGTTTACTACGATGAAGATTTACTACTGTGAATATTTTTCAAAACACACAACTTATGTTCAGTTTGATTTAGCCGACTATCTTTGAATATCATTCAACATTCTCATTTGCTGCACTTAGTTTTTTTATTTTTATTTCGATACATCCTTTTTTCAGTGACTTGCTGGGGAAATTAATCACCTACAGCACTTGATCGTCTTTTGTCCAGTCACCAAGTGATTAGCCAGATCTGTTACTGATTGGATTAATGCTCCGGTGGTACGAATCAATGGTCCTGTGATACGATACATCACAGTTGTTCTGTGCTATTTGGCATGCACTCATGACTGTTTAGTGCTTGTACCAAATTCCTGAGTTTTCCCATTTTCATCATCATTTCATTAACCTTACTGCTAAAGCACTGTTCATCTGTCTCTCTTTCAAATATCTTACCTGGATCCATTCCTGCTTTTCTTCAGCATTTCTGTAAATAAGAAAAAGACTTGTAACGAAAATGCGCCCACATTCAAATGTTCATGCAGAAACATGTACACACACTCTCACACACTCTCACACACTCTCACACACTCTCACACACTCTCACACACTCTCACACACTCTCACACACACACACCTGGCCTGCAATTCGAGAGACCGCTGCTTGCCGATGATGGCGAACGTGTGAGCCGTATTCTGCTTTACATTCTCCTGAACCTGAACAGGTAACGATTGATTAGTTCTCAGCACTTACAACAATGTCTTCTTTCTTTCACATGTATGTCGCTGTAATGACGAAACATGATGCCACACTTTCGTACAGTACCTCCATGCCTGCTATGTCGATTCTCTCTCGGACGCTGAACTTTTGTCCCATCAGTCGCAACTTAGGCACGCAATACAGCAGCATGTTATTAAACTGTCAGGAGAGAACATGCAGACGATTAAAACGATGCATGACTGTCGAGGATATTTTTCTGATAAACTTGTTCAGAAATGTTTTTTTTGCATTAATAATACAGTAGTCAGAGCGGGAACTACTCCTGGACGACTTCTGGATCAGGATCTGTCACTGAGTCATGATTACGAGGTGATGAACGGTGACTCACCAGGTAGAGGTATCGGTCTTGGGCTGTGCCATTTTTGGCAGACATCTTCTTTATATGACCCTCTTTGATAAGTTCATTAGCAGGATTAACGATGTCTTCCTCCCCACCCAATCGCTCATACACCTCCAGCAGCTTATTCATCTTCTCCTAATGATGCACAGACAAATATTACAAGTCTTTTAGTACCATATAGCCTGTTTTTTTTTTCTCTCTCTCTTAAACACAATAAGATATTATTGGCCAGAAAACTAGATATTCAATCATCGGCATACCTTGTAATAGGAAAATGAGCAAAATATACACGTTTGTCTCATTTAAACCATGTAATGTCATTTCTATGGAACCAAATATATTGTATACAGCATAGTACAAACATTATTTCATTTGTTACTATTCAGTTATGCTTGAAAAATATTGAAAGAACGGATAATTAGCTTAGTGATTGAAAAAAAAAAAAAAAAAAAGCCAATGACTGATAAATTTAGACCATAGCAACAGTTTAAGACAAGAAACACAGCCGCAATAACAATAAGGCCTAATAAGTCAGACCGTAAAAGAAAACACATTTGCCTATGAGGTTATTATCAGTGAACACAGACAGGAAGTGGAAACAGGGCATCCTGTCTGACAGCAAGTTTGACGTTGTTAGGGGAAGAAACAGCTACACTTACCATCTTCTTAATAGCGGCATTAGAATGGTTTGCTGCTGTGGAGATCAAATCCAGAGCCTCTGAAAGAAATATCAATATGAATAGTTATAGCATGCACATAGACACACACAAAAACATGCAAAAAAAAAAATACTATAGTTAAAGTGTCTTTATAACTTTATAGTTAAAGTATGTTGAATCATTTACTGCAAGGTTAAGTTTAGAAACACAGAGGATGAGGACGGGTTTAACAGCACTAGAAGGCCTGGTGGACATTCGCAGACAAACTGTACACAAGATGCATGTACAGTATGGAACATGACTCTATGGTTC